>JAAGWI010020942.1:0-11440 GCA_012274505.1 Galium porrigens var. tenue
TTTTTTGCCAAATTGCAATTAAGAACCTCCTTGTTTTCAACTCTTACACATTAATGATCTAGTCCCTGGTCTATATATATATATAGACGGTCTCTTCCAAGACTTTGCCAAATTTTATAATAATATAATTTGATTTGTATTTATAATAGTTATGGGCCTATTAGACTCTGCCTCACTATTTGGTTAACTGATTGGAGACTTTCTCAAATCTCTTATCATTTAAAAAAATAGATATTATAGATGAGATTTGAAAAAAAAATTTGTTTGACAAATTTTATTTCAGTTCTCCGTAATATAATTTCCCCAATCTCTACATATTCATAACAAATCAGATCTAAAATTATCGTCAAAATCATCAGTAAGCTAAAAGGTATCAATAGGATAAAGAATCGAAATCGTCAAAAGTGATATCAGTGTCAATCAATGAATGCTTGCGGAAGGGATCATCAAACTTGGGTAAAATGTTGATACTCTGACTGTGCATGGTTGCGGAAGGCTTCTAAGCTTTTAGAAGACAAATTTCTTTGATTCAATAAATATAAAGCAAAAAGTTGTGTTTTTATTATCAATATATTTATATATTTTCCCTTTTTTACAATATATTCAATTGAAAAGTAACTTTTAATATTCAAAAGTTACTATTATTGCTAGTAACAACTAACAACAGCTATTTACAAGTGCCAGACTAATAAGGCTTAGAACAAAACAGCTTCTCATAGTCTATAAATACAGCTCCTGGGATTCCTCCGAGGATGACCAGTAACGTAGTAGCGACTCCACAGTTAACCTCCGACTTGCACTAAGCATTGATATGAAAAAACGACATCCGTCAATTTTATACTCCTCAAGTGGATTTCTGTGTCCGAAGCTTCGAATATTAACCTGTTAAATCACTTTGGTTAGAGACCATGTCTTTGGCAGTATGCAAATGAATAACGTGGTGACCAAGAATCATACCGCAGAACTGAGCCTATTCATGTTTACCAGATGGTCTCTCCAAAAACAATCTAAAGTTTTAACAATGACAGCCCTCTATACATGCATAAGAAATCGAATGTGTTAGTAAGATAAATTATAATTCCTCTGTACATGAAATGTGGAAATCATGGGCGTTACCTCTATTTCCTTAACATAAGCTGAATCGTACCCAGATTCTCGGATGACATTCAAATAAGAAGCAATTAGGAAATCTCCCAGGTACTTGCGGAGAAGGTTTACAGTCACTCGATACTTGCCATCTCTGGCATTGGAAATAAGCACCACAAAAAGGTTATCTGATGGAACACAAATGCAAACAACTATAGCAAGAGGAAGTTAATTAAAATGCAGAAAATGAGTAGACAAACATACCTCACTGAATCATCATTGCATAGAGTGAGCCAGCGTTTCAATGAAGAGCTCTTCCCACGGATTCCCTTGAAGGAGTTAGGTGGTTTAGGCAGATTTTGAGGGTGAAAATCACTGATATTTATAGTGTTTAATTCATGAAGCTGAGAAAGTGAGTTTATCAAAGTTTCTTCAGCAATGCCTGCAAAACAGTCTAGAAATGTCTTAAGTCACAATCATGGTTACTAATGTAAAGCACTCTCGAGTAAAGAGTATAATTGTTTTAGCAATATACATAGTGCTACACTTAATCTTTGAAAGAATTCTGGGTTACAACAATATTCTGAGGAAATGTACTGTATCAATAATATTTAGCACATAATGATAGTGTCTAAATTATCAAAAAAACATTGTGAAAAGTAATATAGCAACAAAATAAGTACCACTTAATAGTTCTTTGCCCATGTCATTGACCTCTTTGAAGAGCTCACCCAAAGACCAGCTACTCGGGTGCTACAATATTTATCAGCAATGAGGAGTTATGTCAATGAATAACATTAATTTGTAACACTTTGCATTGAATAAGAGTACAGGAAGATGTATCACAACCTTAAGGGGATCAGTGTAATTAAAAATCATCTCATCAACAACTGCCTGCATGTACCTGTTGGATGTAGCAACATTATAACAAAGATTCAGCACATAAGAATTAACAATATCATAATAGTGTACTAGGAATAATAAAGTTGATTCAGCATTAATTGACAGCACCATAAGAAAACATAAAATAAACCAAGCATGAGCCAGACCACAATCTGCCAGCTACAGATATGGACAAATACATCTCCATGTCACACACATAGAACCGAATAAGAGTTCAAGCCTTAGCATCGTGACCTTTCACAGTTGCATGGACATTGAGTCAGTAGCTCATTTACTTTCTGCCTATACTTTTCTATCATTAGCATCAGCACAAAAAGGCTGGAACATATTAGAAAGGAGTGTATAGCCAACTACTCCGTATTTGAGTATATGGATAAAAAATTAGAAAATAAACAATTGAGGAACTTACTTAAATATATGCTGTGAGCTATTTTCCGAATCGCCTGTCAAGATGGATTGGCGAAGGTCATACACATGCTTTCTTTGAACCTGCAGATAAGATAACAAAGCATTCAGTAGAATCAAGTGAAGATCATACAACCTACTATTACATGGCTAATAAGTTGATTTCAAATGCGTACCTCCAAAACTTCATCAAACTCAACAACGCTCTTTCTTATGCCAAAATAATACTTTTCGGCATTGATTTGTAAGGTCAAAAGCTGATGAATTTGCAATTAGAGAACCACAGATTAGCCAAAAAGCGCCAAGAAAAGAACGATAATGCACATGGATTATTCCCAATCAATGCATTCACATACAATATCAGTGCCGAAATAGAGAGAGTAAATAACAATATCACATTATACCTGTTTAACAATTGCGTCACCTTCAATAGGGAAATCTTCATCATTGTTAATCCTAGATATTAGTCTCACTGCCCATTCTGTGTCGAAGTTGAACTTTTTAAACATCTCATCCTGCAAGCTTTAGCATGCAAGGAAAACTTTGACTTAAAACTTCAATCGAATATTTTAGGGCAAGATATGAAAACAAAAAATAATAATAGTCATACCCTCAACTACTAATAGAATGGAAAAAGTTTCAGATTTTACCTCTAGTTTCTTAAACTTTGAATAAGAAAAATCTATAAGGTGCGATAAGGAGTACTTTCCAAACATTCTATCTGTAGTTTGCAGATCTCAAACTTATTGATTTAGAAACAAGATCTCAAAGGCAAGAACCAGGGTGAGGGCTAAATTCATCCCAGGAAATAGGAAGCAGCAGATTTCCATGTTTCACCTCCATAGACATATTCTAAACTATCTAAAAATTCTCTAAAGTTACTAATGCATTGTGTTTGAATGTCAGCCAATTAATTTGTATCGTGCATCAAAAAGCACTATGAGAAGAGCAGCAAAGTTACTCGCTATTAAGAACAAGTTTCTTTCTTAACATGCTTAACATCCTTTCCCAACTCAAATTCTAATACAATTGTCTGCGTTGTGACTCCAATTAGAACGAAAAAACTTTTCTTAATAAAAGTAAGTTGTTCATATTGGGTAAAGTGTTCCCTCCACCCAAGTATTTGGACACCATAGCAATCACTTGACAGCACATAATATATACATCCTAGCATTTTAAATTAGCAAACTCAAAGTTGTGCTTCCTGCTAATTAATGATATGTCAATTCACTCATTGTATTCTCTTCTTATAAATCTTTTCCAAGTTAAATACGAGGGTCCTCAAAATCAAAATCAAGTATTTTGGGAAAAGAATTGGGCAACATCTAACGAGTTCACAGTAATAATGCCGTGTCTCTATTAAAAAACTTTCAGGAGTTTTCTGCATAACTTGTTAATCACTATGGCCTACACTCTATGGCAATCTTTTCCCAAGTTTGTGAGCCTCTAATTGCATTTTTTTTTCCACAATTCTTGGCAATTTTAGAATCCATGCAATGTACGTATAACTTCAGGTTTAGTATTACCTAACCATGAAGCGTGTTGATCCAGGATCTCCTTGTCTTCCAGCTCTACCACGAAGCTACATGGAAGATCTCACGGGTTAAAATAAAACCCCTGAAAGAGGGTTCTCAAGTGTTTCGAAAAGAATTTTGCAGAAAAGAAACTACAGGACCAAGGCCATCATGGTGTGCTATAAAAGAAGAGAAACTTCATCAAAGTAGCGCTCTAAACCATCTAATTAAAAGCAAATCCTTTGCTTCATCTCAAAGCACATAGCAAAACTCAAGTTTTCATAACACTTAAAAACAAAATGAGTGTGAACAGAATTATAAATAAATTGAAATGCCGCAAGTGATAACTACAGTAAAGACATCAAAACAGAATCAACAGACACGATTGAATGTTTCCATAGCATACACTACAAGCACAGAACCAGATTTCTATCAAATTATTTTCTTTTACCAGGTTCTCCATTAAGACAAAAACACTTTTAATTTTTAAAGAAAAACAATAACCTTAAACAAGTGACACAAGGAAGTAGCAACGAGATCTTGATAATTATAAAAGCCCAACTTGGTGCAAGTATGTGTATCAGTTGATTGAAATGAATCTTAATTCAACTTCAGAAAGTATAATGAAAATCCCTAGTATATCTAAAAAGAAACAAGCAAGCTAAACATAGTCTCCCTGAATTGATTGTTTACCTGATTATCTATTCTTCTCGACTCATGTAAAGATGTCCCAATGACATGTAGGCCGCCTGCTCTCTTGACTTCCAATCCCTCATGAAAACAATGAATTTCACAATCTTCAAGAACTGATAAATAAGTAAGAGCTATGGATGGTCCAAGAGGATAAATCTCAGACTGTTCATCCACATGCCTTTGCAGCTCTATCTTATTCAAAGATTCGCTCATCACAATAGAATTAGCTATGATAGATCTCCCCTCTTGAAGTCTTCCTTTCTTTCCTTCACTTTTGCTAACATATTTTGCTGTGAGCCGCCCAAGACACGATTTTTCATTATAATAACAAAATCAGAAACCCCAAAGCAAATATCATTTGAATCATATAAGATGGGACAGAAAAGCTTTCAAGGAATCTAGATAGAGGAAACTAACCCATCAGAGATGTTTTAGCTAGCAAAGCAAGTGATGATGGTCCAACCTTTATCTTAGACAACACCTGCAAGAAAGAAATGAACAATATGCCTCTTATCATGAAGGCCATTTTCACACTCCCACAAAGTTACATATTTTTGTTGAGGATCCAAGATAAAGCAGAAGTTACCTTATCTGAGCTGAGATCACCATCTAGTTTTTCTGGAATATCATCTGTCAGAAAAGGGAGCAAGCTATCTTCCACAATTTCCCTAGCAAGCATCTAAAGCAAACAAAGTAAGAAGAATTCTCCTATCAACTTTTGAATTCAACTTCTTTAAATTAAATTAAATTTAGAAACAACTAAGATACATTAAAATAAATTTTAAAAACCCGATAAAATTATCCATTGAGTAAGATTTGCAACATGGATAATATCTCAAAATCGTGTTTTGAAACACATTATCATTAGGTTTAGGTATTTTCCTAAACTTTGCTTTCAATATTTTTAGGTCTCCTATAAAAGTTGTGATTTGGGCCAATATCACTATATTATCTGCAAGACATATATTGGGGCATCTAAAGGCATCTTACATCTGCCTTAAGCATAAATATCTCATTTTCTCATCTATTGGGGATTTGGGACACAATATCACTTCACCAATTTCTTTCTCTTGATTTATTGATTTCATCAACTATATTTCAGATCCATCGAGCCAGTCTCATTAAATTCACTCTTTTTTTGTACCCAGTTGCTTGGAACTCTAATTCACAGAGCAATGTATATTACTGATTCCTGTCAATTCTAGCAAACCAGGAGGCCTGTATTGAATCATTAAACTTTGCCTAAACTTTTCTTGAAGGTAGTTCCCAGATATGGCACCTTTAGATGTGTCTAATTCAATCAAGACCATGCTCAGACACCCAAGATACCCTTGTAAGATTTCTAAGATGGCACTCCATGTTAGAAATATCTATGAGTATTACACATTCAAGAGGTAGAAGCATAAATATTTCTTTCATTTAAGTTTGAATTTCACTCAAGAGATGTTGATTATAAGGAGATACAGGCATTTTGATTGAACTCATTTAAAACGGGAATCTTTAATGGGGATATTTAATAACTTTAAAATCAGACTCTTGTTTTGGACAGATGGAGTATAACATTTCTCATGAACCTTTTTTTGCCATATACTTAACTTACAACATCTCAGGTCTCAACATTCTACCTAACCACATCCATCATACATACAAGTACATAGAAGTTTCTTCAACTTGTAACAATGTTTAGTTGCCACTCTCACAACATGAAGTAACATTGTTTAGTTGCCACTCTTTTTATTTTAATTCTACAAAAGAGAATATTTCTTAAGTCACATGACCCCTCAAAAATTCCTCCCTATCCCGAAGTGATTGCTCTATTACATAGTCACAGTCTCAAGAAGTTTGACCATAATTAACGTATAACTAAGACGAGTCTAACAAGATCCCAGGTGAAAATATCCACACCTATACATTTATAGGATTTTAATGGTAGAAGTCACCCAATTTTAACTCCAATTAAGTAAATACAGCAATCATTTTGGGACAGAGGGAGTATCATCTAGGAAACAATCAATTCAAACAATAACCTGCCTTTGGATTCCCTCCAAGGATTATGTCAGTTCCCCTACCAGCCATATTCGTAGATATGGTAATTGCATACTTCCTCCCAGCCTGAGCCACAGTTTCAGCTTCCCTAGCAGCATACTGCAAAGGGGAAAAAACTTCAGTACACAGTGTCATCCAAGATCAAAACTACAAAAAGAAATCAAATTAACAGTACTGGTATGAGGGTGGGAGCAAAATTAACTGAATAGAAATATAGAGGAGTTGCTAGCAATGCACCTTGGGTCGGGCATTGAGAACATTGTGTGGAATATTCCATTCTTTCAGCAGAGCAGAAAGATGTTCAGAATTTTCAACGCTGCATTGAAAATATTTTCAACATAAGATAATTGATTTTACATAATGAAAAAGATGGTGGCTAAGAACTGGATGCAACCATGAAATTCAAAGTGTAAAAGTGTTCCAATATAGACTATGAATTAGGTGAAAAGAACTACAACAAGACATGTTAAACCTCCATACTCACCGACCGAACATTTAAACTGATAGACTCTTAGTTGGCCAAAAACATTCATGTCGGTGCAGTAAGCCTAAGTTCGACAGAGGGTAAGAAACTAGATTAAAGGCAAAAGAGTTATTAAGATAGAAATGCCAAGCAGGTGTATCTATAAGGAGAACTAAGGGTTCATCGCAAATAACAGCAGAATAAGGCTTTCATAGAAGCACTTGGCAAGGAAGAGAGGACGTAGCGAGCAGCTGCCCATGCTCACCAGCGAATTTAATTGTGTTCGTGAACATTTCCAGGCACAATGTGATTAACTGTTTTAATTCAAACCAGCTGTGTTGACCACAATAAATACTTTTTGGATGTGTTCAGACACCCAAATCTTGCCTCATCCACATTTTAACTATGACCTTCCAATTATAATTATAGTTTTACATTTTAAGCACACTGTTATTACCTTTATGATTCAACTTTGATACTTTACACAAACATGAGACAAAATTTTGAACTAAAGATGAGTTTACAGACAGCACAATGACAACTTTTGTCAAGTATCAACTAATCTGCCAGATATCCACAGAACTATCATGATGCAAGCAATTTGCAACTTTCTTCAAACAAGACTGTAAAACCTTCTACTAAGTCTGAAAGTTACTCAACAGTAGCTGTGCCAGCTATGATGGAAGCTTACGAGAACATAGAAGGGAAAAGTACGTATGGCAATAGAGTAGGCACGTCATCAATATAAGAAGTATGAGACTTCAAATTACCTTGTGGTTCCAACTAAAACAGGACGACCCAGTCCAAACATATGCTCAACTTCTTGGCGAGCATGCTCCCATTTTCCTCTTGCAGTCTAAGATCGTACATATTTTTAAGCAATGTCAAGTTGAAGTAGTAAAGGCATAATCTTTTAGCTGAGTAAAATAGTTGAATATCACCACTTCAGGACTAGAGCATCTTACAGCAAAAGCTTGAGTGGGAAAATCTTGTCGGATATTTGGTAAATTTGTTGGAACCTCAATAACTGGCATTTGAAACATCTTCAAGAATTCTTTCTCCTGAAATAATAAAAATAAGAGATGTCAAAGTGCACCGGAAAATTCAAAGTGATAATCAAAAAGAAATCAAAATCAAAAACTGACCTCAGTTTTTGCCGTCCCAGTCATCCCTGAGAGCTTTGGATAGAGTTTAAACAGGGACTGATATGTAATTTGAGCTATAACAACTGAATCAGCCTATCTAGCATACAGCAATAGAATATCATTTCTCATGAAGAAAGCAAGCAATATCATGAGCCCAACGGGGCTTAGTCAGATGTCAAGATACCTGAATCTGAAGACCTTCTTTAGCTTCTACAGCCTGGTGAATTCCATCAGACCATCGTCTTTTCTCTTCTACTCTTCCAGTCAACTGAGAGCACAAGGAAATGGTTATCATTTATAAGAGCCGACAGAGAGATGAATAGACATAACAGCGCATTTATAAGGTACATTTGCTAACTTAGTGCTCTTTTTGAGAATAATGTAATCTGCCAAATATAATATTAATACTTGAATTTGTTTTGCAAGGGAAGATTTTGACTGAAGGTTGGAATAGTTATTAAAAAGTGCCAATTAGCTTGTTTAACTCTTCAATCGACTCCCTAAATCACTTCAAGGCTTCTAACTTTATATTTACAAGTTCAGGTCTGTGACTGCAGTAAGCACCAGCTAAAGGTCAAACTAAGGAGTTGGTAACTAATGACATTTGCGGTGTAGTTTTCTCTGGCTTTTCATCCTCCTTCCAACTTATAACTTCAATGAGGTAGGTTAGCTAACTTAGCATCAATACGGTAGGAACACAAATGTTAAATCAAAATTTTATATCCTCTTACCACACCCCGTGAAAGTTAATAATAATAGTGACAACAACAAAATCCACTTTTAGACACATCCGACCAAAAAAAAACAAACTCCTCAACAATTGGAGCAGTAAGCTCATTCAATAATCATCTTAAACTATGTAATCTTATTCCTACCCTTTTAATTTCCAACTATTTTTGAATTTCTTTCTGGTCCCTTCCCTCGTACCTATGAAGCCAATAAAAGATATAATGTACAGAACAAAGATGTTTTTACAGCTGAATCAAATGCAGAAAACTTGTCAAAAGAAGAAACCGTTGCTACTCATAATACCTCATTGATTATAAGAGCAATTCCATTCCTAACAATGTACTGAACATCCCGCTTATAGAACTCTTTGGCTTTCAAAGCGTTCATCACAAATCTGTTGCATTTTACACAACATTGCATTAAGCTTTGCATAAAAGAATAGCTGTGCAGATATGATACTGGCAACCATAAAACCAATGTAATTAGGCATCAAAGCCCAAATTGCATCGTTAATGAACTTAACTAGCAGACATGTGTTTTGTTACATATTGCAGAACATCTTAGAAAAGTTAAACAACTAAGCTAAAACCCTATATTTTCCCATCTTATTTAGTCGTGACAAATGATTTCATTTATTTCTATCATAACATATATTTTTATGGTCCATTTCTCATTCTTTTTTAGTTCTTCCCCTTTTATAGAAGGGTATTCTGCATACATCTCAACCATGATTCTCCCTTTCTTTCTATTTCATAATGTATTGGAGCTACTCTTACCTTCTTCCTACTGCAAAGATGTGTTAGGAATTGAGATTCCAGAAAAGGATGTACTAGTAAAACTCTCAAAATTTTGATTTTAAGCTAATTACGAATTAATAAAAGGTTGTGGATTTCTCCCTAGATAGCATATTGCATAATTCATAACCGTGGATCTATAAACAAAAATAAATAAATAGAAATAGTTAGCAATGATCAGAGTAAAATGGTAATCGAAGTTGACATAATTGTTTGACTAAAATTAGAATAGAAAATGTTCACACTTTCTAGTACCATAATGCCATCCAAATTTGATTCAGGGAAACATTACTTTAGCTTCTGGGTTTGAAAATGAAGCAATATCAGGAAGGAAACAGAGACTTAGTTCATGAACATATAGAGAACATAAGTTTCTTTCATTCAATTTTATAATCTTTAATGGGGGATTTGGGAGTTTCACCTGGCCCAAGGATCAGTCTCATCCCACAGGTCATTTGTTTCAAGAGCCATTTCAGCAAGTAAAATTCCGTCTTCAGTTAGTTCCACTGAATTATCCTTCAGCTCTACTTTGTAATGCTGTTAACAAGTAAAGATCTTAAGAACTCAGCTACAATTTCTGTATGAAATTCCAAACACATCCAGATGAATCAGAAAATATCTGGGTGCGCTACAAGAAAAAGGTTAGATGATTGGACTCACTAGGCCAGATATAAGAAGTTCGGCCACTTTGGCAGCAACGGGATATCGTGCAGCATCCTTACTTGCCTTGGGTGCAAAATTACAGAGGTTTCATGAAAAGATAGGATAGGATGCATTCCAGTAAGCTATGGAATACAAACCAATAAATGCTAATGTATCAGTAAAATGTGTAACAAGTTTTTAACTTACCTCACCACTTATTAACAGTGGATTTCTCCCTTCATCAATCAGAACCGAATCAACCTCATCAACTATTGCAAAATGGAAGGGCTTTGGCCTGATATTGGTGATATCAAATTCAAATTCATCATATGGAAGAAGTAGAAATGAAAAAGCAGTTAAAGATGATATTACCATCTCATCACAAGTTTTTCGCTATTGCTGGCAAGGTTATCTCGCAAATAATCAAAACCAAGTTCCTGAAATATCAATCAAATGCCAGAAGAAAGAAATATAATCAGATAAAAAGCAGCTGACAATTTACGGGTTGGGGAAAGAAATGGCGGGAAAAAGGAAGTTCCTCAACAATTAACATCAACAAGAAAAGAAACACAACTATGAACATGAGCAGAATAAAGATCGAGATGTGTGTGTGTGTGTGGAATTTGTAACTTACTGAATTATTAGTATATGTTATGTCGCATCTATAGTTCAATCTCCTTTCCTCAGCTTTCATCCCTCTCTGAATGAGGCAGGAAACTAAATGTTACTTTCTGTTTGTTTTTTATCCATCAGTTTGGGAGTGCCTGATTGCTAATAAGCATATTATCAAATCTTCTCTCTTTTGGTATTTTTCAAAGAGCAGTTGCAATACAATTAGCTACATATCCAGATATTACCAAAAATATTGAAAAGGTAACACTATCTACAGCTAAACCTCCCTCAATAATATGATTTGTAAAATACATACTTGGAAAACAAAAAGTAAGAGAAATTGTACCAAAAACTTTACAACAGCTGAACATTAAATAATAATCCAGTAATAAATTTACAACTGCCAAG
>JAAGWI010021069.1:1923-15033 GCA_012274505.1 Galium porrigens var. tenue
TGTCTATTAATGTTGAACATCCAATATTGTATATTAATGTCGAAAATCCAAAGTTTCACATCAAATTCAGATTTTCACACTTCGACACCAGTGTCCCAGAACGAAAGTCAACACTATATTATAGTAATTCGTTAATACTAAAATATTATTATGGGAAAAAATTCACTAAAAAACCTTATTAAAGCATGAACTAATCTCTTCTATCACTCAAGTTTTTTTAAAGATAAAATTTGACACTCTAACTTTTAATTAATTACTTAATAAATATTTGATGCATACTACAATCTATGAAGAATAATTAAATTTTACAGTTAATATTTAAATTTATTAGTTAATTTTTATAATTATAATTCAGTTTTATAATTAGTTGATTAGAGTATTATAATTTTATTTAATTATGAAAGTCAAGGAAATAAAATGAATAGACAAGGAATTATGAATAGACTGGCTTTGGCAAACAAATTCTTGTAGTAGAACAGAGGTGAAGCTGTTGTCCTTTTCACAAAACACAAGAAGACACAGATACCCGACCCGTTAATCCGAAACCGTAAGATAAGTATTGGCGCGAATTGCTGATTTGGGGTTTTAATCCTGCTTCTCCAGGGCAGCCTTCACCGGTAAATGGTGTGATTAACAATCATAAGCTTGAAGCTTCCATGGATTCAGTGGTGAGCTCAGCTATTGAAGAGATATGCGCCGAAGGAGCCGGTGGCGTAAACCTCCACAGGCTTTGGTCCTTGCTCCAGTCTTCTCTCGCCGCCCATGGTCTCCCGCTTTGCCCCGGCGTCAAGGCCGCCGTATGGTCCAACCTCCTCATCTTTCCCGGCCTGCAATTCCATGTCCAAGGGTCACCCTTCAGCCCTCAGGACAGTGCGATTCAGTCCGTGGAAAACTGCGAGGAGATTGATCTGAAGATAGTCGCTTCGCAGAGAATGAGGGATGATTTCCTAGGAATGTATGATGTTGACGTCTCCTGCTCGGGCGTGAGTGACATACAGCGATGTCTTCTAGAGCGCCTTGCCATTGCCAGGTAATGGTAAATAGTTAATGATAATTATTGATTTGATGTGCACTTGAATGTTTGTGTTTTGATTGTTCAATGAGTATTGTGTTATATACCATCGGCGACTTTGTTTAGAATTGAAATTCTGTTATTCAGAAGGTGTTCCGGATAACCAATGGTTTTACTTTACATGCAGACATAATGGGATAACTCAAAATCAACTTGCCAAGGAACTGAAAATAAAAGGGAATGAAATCTTTTACAAATTGAAGAAGCTGGAGACTCGGGGGTTGATAGTGAGGCAGTCAACTGTGGTGAAGACCAAAGAAGTTTGCGGAGAAGGAGAATACAAAAATTCGAATGTTTCAACCAATAT
This sequence comes from Galium porrigens var. tenue, assembly GCA_012274505.1. Taxonomy (NCBI): domain Eukaryota; kingdom Viridiplantae; phylum Streptophyta; class Magnoliopsida; order Gentianales; family Rubiaceae; genus Galium; species Galium porrigens. Next base: position 3,303 of record JAAGWI010021069.1, read on the forward strand.
GGTGTACTTGTATCGTTATGCAAAGCATTTGGGTTACGGACAGAGGATTGAAATTGTTAGAAAGGACAAGGCCGTTGACAGTGGGGATGCTGCTGACAAAAATGATGATGCCCTTTGCCAAGAACACATTGCGGAGGAGGTGCAAGTGAGAGACTTTTTACCTGCACTGGAAGCTGTGTGTGAGAAACTGGAGAAAGCTCCTGGAAAGGTCAGTTTATCATTCAAATTGAGGTTTCGTTCTGTACAGGTTTTGTATGTAGCAGTGTCAGAGTGGTCATACATATGCTTTCCTCTATCTCCAGGTTCTTGTTGTGTCAGATATTAAAAAAGACCTTGGTTACCGAGGAGCGTCTGGGCATCGAATATGGAGAAGGGTAAATATTCTCTCCCTTGCTTTGAATATTTTTTTGAAATAAGTTACCACTTTAATTTCCTTTGTTTGCACAATTTTGTAGATATATGGCAAGTTAAAAGCTGCTCAGTTAGTTGAGGACTGTGATACCAAACAAAGAGACAAAGTAAGAGCTGTAAACCTTATTAATTCAGTATATTTTCATAGTTTTGGAATTTCTGGAGTTCTTTCTGATGTTGGTACATTGGCTTCATTATCTTTAATTTTTCAATTGCAGTTTTGAACTCTCAGTATTTAAATGTAATCATGATTTCACCAAGCATGAAAGTTATCTACTGCTTCCATTTAAAAGAGAGTTTATTCACGAAAAAAACAAATTTAAAGGGAGTTAGTATTCATTCTTAGCATTGAAAAAGATCAACTAGAAGAAAGCAGAAGTTTTTGATCTATTGGCATGTAATCTTATTAGATGTATTTTAAGGATACAAATTTTACCTCTTGCTTTTGATGATTCATTTGTTAGCACTATATATGTTATCATTTGAAAACTTTGGTTATATTATATTACAAACTAATAAAGATCCTCGATGACGACCCAATTGAGAGATAGCATCAGAGAGTTCCGAAAAATAGAGGCAAAGTAAAGTTTGTGATTTTGTATTAATGTGGACGTTATGGAGTAGAGTCAGAGATCCTTACCCCATAACAATTTTATGTGTCTCTTGTTTTTTCAATTTGCTCAGTAATTTGGTATTGGTACTTCTAGTCTCTAGGTTTCAGTACCCTGCTTGTCAAGTGGTGGGTGTTAATTCATGGAAAAATACAAAGCTGGTTGGATAATTTACTAGTGCTTGACTACTGAGAAGATGTTTATGTTATTAGTGGTTGCTTTCCTGTAACTCTATATAATATGGGGTATCAAGGTTGAACACAAATTTAGATATTTGGTATCTGAAATCTAGGCTGACTTAGTTGAGCAGCCTGGGTTAGGATTCTGTTTCACACTCTTTCAAGTAATATATAAGGTGTAGTCCCAACTTCATTAAGCTGTTGGGTTTGCGATGTCGTAAGTGAGATATTTAATTATCTTGAAAAAGACACTAAAAGAGTAAATGAAGCAGTACCTGGGTCTCTCTCTCTCTCTCACTCATTTTTTCCGTTTGAGGCGGTTCTGCACAAGATAGCCAAATGTGTTTCCTCTGGGATAAATTTCTCGTATAGTTTGTCACTACTATTACTTGGTCTACATTGCAGGCAGTTAAATGTCTGCGTTTGCTGAAGAAATTTTCACAGAAACATTTTGAGCCGAATTTGTATGCACAAAATAATGATAACCCTGAGACTGAACAATTAAAATCAGGAAAGAGAGCTCAAATCACTGACCAGCTCCTGGAGCTTCCTATCGAGCATCAAATTTATGATATGATTGATGTAGAAGGTTGTAGAGGGCTGACAATCGTAGAGGTATGCTTATATCTGTTTTTAACCTGTCATTTATTATTGATGTGTTCATTGTCCGAAAAAGGGGCTTTTGCTGGCACCCTTGTGGACACGTTAATCTGGTGAAGTTTGTGGTGGGATCTATTGTCATTTCATGCATACTTTTTCACGCATTCAGCCTTTGATGCTGATATGCGTAATAGGTACTTATAATGTTTTGCTCTATTTATCCACTTCCTTTCTGCATTGGTATGAGTTGGCCGTGGTCTTGATATGACAACTATAAAATGTTCAGTCTTGTCATCCAAGTTGTTCACCTCTTTAGCTGAACTGTCATTGAGATGATACTGATGGAATTATTTCTTTAATCTTAATCCTGTCCTTAAATCTGTCAATATTTATGATCTCATCAACTGCATATGTAGAAACAACTCAATGGGGTAAGGTCATTACATATTGGTTAATGCCATGGAAGATTATGTGAACATCTTTTCAGTTATGACACAGAAGTGTAATGTGATGATAGAGTTATGGTGTCTGGCATTCCAGTCCAGGGAAGATGTCAATATTCCAATGGTCTTTACAATCTATCTTGTGAACAGATATGCAATAGACTGGGATTACCCACCAAGAAGATTCATGATTGCCTCTATGATATGGAGGCTAGATTTGGGTTGCATTTGCAGGCAGAAAGCAAAAACCGAGGGAAGGCCTATCGGGTTTGGACTTCTGGAAACTATAGTTATGAAGTACCTGATCTGGTTTCATGCTCTTTGGAAACTATGTCACATGGCATAACTGAAAGTGATCCCTCTCCAGTGGTTTGGAATGCTGACAACGTCAGTCTACCTATTCATGATGTAGATGTGACCACTTCCAAAGATGTTAAATCAGTAGATAGTGCACTAATGGAAGAAGAAGCTTCTTTTGGCTCAGTAGCTGAGGGGGATGAAAATTTAATGTTGCATCCTCTGATCACCGTCGATGATGCTAGTACAAAACCTCATATAGGAAATACAACAACAGACACAGTTCAACCAGAAACTTCACTCGCGTTGTCATTGCCTTCCAAACGCCGGCATCAATCACACAAAAAGTATCCTTGCCTTACATTAAATGCAACTATCGCATTAAGGGAGCAGAGAATTTTAAAAATGTTGGAGGTCTGATGCGTTATCTGTTACGTTTCATGAACCAAGATGACTTGATTATGCTTTTAGTTATGTGTCTCTGATTTATTTTTTTCTCAAGCAGGAAGAGAAGATCTTAATAAAACCTGAGCTGCATAGGAGACTTGAGACTCTAGAGAATCTTGAGAAGGAGAAGAACTCAATAATGGATCGGAAAACCTTGCAACGCAACTTAGACAAGCTTAAGCAAGAAGGTCGGTGTAAGCTCATTATGCTTACAATCCCCGCCATCACAAACTGTGGCCGCAACCGATCTACAGAGGTGGTCCTGCATCCATCTTTCTCAAATATGTCTCCTGAAGTATTGGGTCAAATTCATGAAAAATTGAGGAATTTTGATATTCAATCTCGCCGTCAGACGCATTCTCGCGCAAAAACAATTTCAGGTCCTCTGTTGGACAATGTTGAGAGGATTTCAGCAAATGTACAATTCAAGAATCTGGCTGAACAATCTGAAGTGAGATGTGCTAATGGGTTTGTACTCGCAAAAATGGTTAGGACAAAGCTGCTTCACATTTTTTTGTGGAGTCACACCAGTAGTTCTCCTTATCAAGATGACCTTTTATCTACCGGGAAATATGGATGTAACATGAAAAATCCTCATAGCACTTCTAAACTGTTTGGACTAGATACTGCCATTAAAGCAATGCCACTTGAGCTGTTCTTACAGGTTGTGGGGTCAACTCAAAAGATTGAAGATATGGTTGACAAGTGCAAGAATGGCCTTCGACTTGCTGATCTCAAAGTGCAAGAGTACAGGTTTTTGATGGATAGTGGTGCAACTGCACGTTTATCAAGGTTAATTGACATTTTACTGCGTTTGAAGGTACTGTTTTAATTTTATGAATAATGCAGATCTTCTCAGACTAGATATTACTTCAATTGGCGTATTGGCAAATCTAACATGGTTTTATGACTGATTTATTATCCCTTGGCAGTTAGTTCGCCTTGTAAGAACGGGACATGCGGATGATGAAGAGAAAGTTGGAGATACCACCCTCAGGCATGCAGTTGAACTTAAACCCTACATTGAAGAACCTGTTTCTGTGGTACCCTCATCATTTGGTTTCATTTTCCCGGATCTTCGGCCCCATACCAGACATGATTTTATTCTTTCATCGAGAAAAGCTGTTGATGAGTACTGGAGCACCTTGGAGTATTGTTATGCGGCTGCAAACTCCAAAGCTGCTCTACATGCTTTTCCTGGATCTGCAGTTCATGAGGTATAGTTTTATGAGGTTAGCTATTCTCAAATTGCATCTCTTGATGTAAAGTTTTCTTTGTTGTTTTTATTTGAAATGCTGCAATCTGTGAATAGCTACATTTATACACTAGAGGTGTTATTTTTTCATGTATAGATTATTCTCTCCCTATATGTTTAGTTTTCTTCAGTTTCCCTTAGGTTGCTTACATTTCGAAATACCGAATACTCTTTGATAGCTAGGTGCCACATACTTTTTTTCTCTGCCTCTGCTCATGGTAATTCAATATCAATTGGTATGTTAAGGTGCTGCACTTGTTCTAAACCACGATTTAGCTGCATCTGTATAAAATTATTTAATATAGTATTAAGCAACACTGTGTTTTTCTTTTATTCTGCTTGATCTGAGCTACAACTTTTTTTATTGTTTGGATTAGTTTGTTTGAACTTTTGAACCTTCAAAAAAACTTTGAACATGAGTTTTTTTGTATATCCCTTCTTTGTAAATGTTTATCGAGGTGGACTAAGCTTTTTTTACACAACATGGAGGAGGCTTGTAAAGAGAAATTTATATAATGGTTTTTTATGTTTTCTGTATTGGCTAAATAAACAGGAAGGCAAACACCTGAAACTTTTGGAATAAAACTATATGTAGAAATCAAGGTCGGATATGATCCACATTTTGGGATAAAGATTTAGTTGTAATAGGCTAATAGAAAATGTTTCAAATTTCCCATTTTGGCACTTTATTGGATACTTTTTGGTTATTAACTAATGCTTGCAAAATACGTAAGTTGTGGGAGGGCCTTTCCGTGGAGCTGCTCTTCTTTAGTTTATCTTTTATGTTTGTGTTGACTAGAAAAGTTATGGCAGATATTTATTCCTCGATCTTGGGCATCTGCACGGGTAATGACAGCTGACCAACGTGCTCAGCTTCTTAAGCGTCTTGCTCGTAATCAGCCCCACAAAAAGCTTTCTTTGAATGAGTGCCGAGAGATATCAAGAGATCTAAATTTGACCCTAGAACAGGTACGTTTCTGTCTTATTGCTGACCTTGTCTTGTTTTCAGTTGGCAGCATTTAATTTCTAGCTTCAACACAAGCATTTGGGATTGGTATTACATCTCATATTAGATTATCAAACCTCTTCATACAACTTGACTTGGTGTTTATAATAGTTTAATGTGGTTTCTGGGAGCTCCATTTGACGACTTGATGAAATCCTCATCATATTGTGTTACAATTTGATCATACTATCAGGTAGTTCGTATTTATTACCATAAGCGCCGACAGTGCTCTATACTTTCTGAAGATTCTGTAATTGCACTACCGAAGCATCAACGTCAATCTTCGCGGAAAAGACGAAGATCTATTGGAGGAAACTCTTCAAAGGATGTCAATTTTGCTAGTGAAGGAGGGACTCTAAGTGATCACCAGTTAACGGACAGACAAAGATCATTCTTGAAAACCCTGGGAGATCATGAAACTAGTCTGCTGCAAGATCTCGCTGGTGATCAGTTGCAGGGAGCGGAAGAGCAAGAATCAAATGAAGAAAGTGAAGATGATCAATTCCTTATTCATGATTGCACTCTATCAACGCTTAAGCCTGGACGAAAACGAAGATTTTCATGGACTGAAGAAGCTGAAAGGTATAATAAATCGTAAATATCACATATGGAGATGAGCACTGCCTGCATGTTGGAGTAAACCTCGATTTAGTTTTCATAATATCTTTATGGCTCAAAAATCATGTTCCTTCATCTCTGCGCAAGTTGTTTGTTGCAGATATTTGATTCTGATTTGTTCTGTTTTTAGGCAATTGGTGATTGAGTATGTCAGGCATCGTGCTTCTGTTGGGGCGAAATTTAACCGCACAGATTGGACTTCGCTTACCAATCTTCCTGCATCACCAGAAGTCTGCAGAAGAAGAATGGCAGCTTTGAATGGTAACTTGCAGTTCAGGAAGGCAGTAATGAGACTTTGTAATTTGCTTGCTGAAAGATACACGAAGGAACTCGAGAAGTTCCAGAAACATTTGGAAAACTTCGAAAGCACAGGAGTATTGGCTCGCAAACCCAAAATGCAACTGAATCGTGATCAAAGTGTTGACCATAACTTTGAACATAATGTGGAATTGGAATCACAAGATTGTTGGGATGATTTTGAGGACAGTGATATAAAAATGGCCCTGGCTAATGCTCTAAGATTAATAAGGGAGACTAAGAACTCCTCAAGTCTAGTTGGCTCAGATGAATGGTTTGGGGGACATGTAAGTTCTGTATGTCTATTTTTTAAAGTCCTAAAAAGGAAAATGTTACTGATCTACCTTTTGCAGTTGAACTAGGTCTTTGGGATCAATTTCTTTCCTTCATATGTTGTTAGATTATGACAATTTTAAAATTTAAAAATTCCATTAACACAGCAGGCAACTATGCTTGAAATTTATCGAGTATACTCTGTATGATCAGACAGTATCTTATAAAAAATATGTATGATATGTGTGTGTCTCATATGCAATTTGGATTCTACTCCTCACTATTGGCCTATATGCGAGGATGTGCGCGCAATCCTACAATCTAGATTCTTTCTTTCACATGCTATTTTGTAACTTTTGGTGCTTTGCGTGGATATTGTAAACTAATCTAGGGTGCCATTTCCAATTCATATCTGCAGGAGATCCATGGTGTTGAAGGTGCTCCATCTGTTCAACTAAGTCCAGGGGATGAGTTTGTTGGTCATAGAAGTAAACTCCCTGCCAGAAGATCACGTTCTCGTCGTATTGCTCGAAAGTTTAACAGGCTTCTGAATGAAGGCACTAGAATCAGTAGAAGAGTGTATGAATCTGTTGCAGTTTCTAATGCTGCTGAACTTTTCAAGCTCATCTTTCTGAGCACGTCGATAAATCCTAAGGCTTCACAATTACTGGCCGAGACATTGAGGCGCTATTCTCAACATGACCTTTTTGCTGCTTTTAGCTACTTAAGAGAAAATAAGATCGTGGTAAGCTTTTTTCCTCGTTAATTTTGGATAGTACTACAATGTGTATCTGTTGTGTTTATCATTTCATCTCTGCTATGTTCCTTTATCCATTCAGTATACAGTATTTAAACGTACTGGAACAAAGTTAACCTATGCAGAAAGCTGTTCTCTAAGATATCATACTCAGCAGAATAATTACATGATTGTCAATAATCTTTTAAAGCTTTATGGCGCTTGATAATCTAAGCTCAAAAACCTTGTAATGAACATGTAACCGAAACTTCCCATATTATCTGCTTATAGTTACATTGCATTTATAATTTTTTGCAGATTGGTGGAGAGGGTACTTCTCAGTTCGCACTTTCCCAAGACTTCTTGCAAAGCTTATCTTTGTCTCCATTTCCAACAAATACTGGTAAAAGAGCTCTTAGGTTTGCTAGCTGGCTCGCTGAAAGAGAAAGGGATCTAATGGAAGGGGAAGTTTATCTTCCTATAGACATGCAATGTGGAGACGTATTTCATTTGTGTGCTTTGATTTCGAACATGGAATTGTCAATTGCACCATGCTTACCAGAGGTAGGCATTGGAGAGGTTGAGGACTCCAGAGCTTCTAAACGCCTAATGGACGGGAATGAATTTTATGATGGAGAGAAATCTAAGAGAGTGAGAACATCAACTGCTAGCGAGGGTGAGGTTATCTCCCGTCGAGAAAAAGGGTTTCCAGGCATTAGGTTATCTTTGAGTCTTGCAGTAGTTCCTAGAGTGCATACTCTGGATATGTTTAAGGATAATGATAATAGTGGTGCCTCGTTGTTCCTTGAAAAATGTCAGGATAATTCAACAGGCCTACGAGTTAGGAGTGAATCATCTTGTTCTGATATATGTAACTCTGCAGGAGTGATGGTAGATAATTTACTCATAAACCAAACTTTTGCACCCGCCCATCAATCTCCATGGGAGGATATGACTAGCTATGCTGAGCATTTAATGTCTTCAATGTCTAAAGAAAGAAGTTCTGTTTTCCATCCTCAGCTTTTTAGAACTATTTGTTCAGCGATTCAGGAATCTGGTGATCAAGGTTTGAGCTATACAGAGTTTTCCAAAGTTTTGAACCTTTCAGGTCAGTTAATTTCTGTATGATTGATTCTTGAATCCAAAGATAAGCGATTTGGACGCTGATGATATCAGTATGTTTGTATGCAGGTCAAAAGGAGTCGGAAATTGTTATGGATGTGCTTGAATTATTTGGAAGAGCTTTTAAGGTCAGTGTTGTCAGTTTACTTTAAAACCAATAATGAGCATCAGTACCTTTGATGCATTAGAGGCTTCAGATTTCTCATGTTTAGTGGGAAATAGTTAGCATCTCCTTTTGTGTTCAGATGTTTATAATTCAATGTTCAGTAATTTTACAATTTGAAACATTCCTGTTCTTACTAGAATGACTAATTATTTCTGCGAAGTATTGGATGCTCATGCATTTTAGACAGAGAGACATAGTTTCCTTTATATTTGGGGACTTGGAGAAGTGTAGTCTTTATTTGTGACAGAGAATCTGGCTACTGTAGTTCTTTATATACTTGGCAAACTGCTAGGTTTTACATTTGATATCCTTTTTTTATAGATATTTACTGCTGGCAGTTGTTCACTTTTCTAGCATGCGATTTGACATCATAACTCCAATTCTCCAAGTCATTAACCATATTTCTGGTCTGGAAAGCAATTTGCATTGGTGAAGTGTATAAAATAAGAAAAACTTAATGAAAATAAAGTTGGGTTTGTGAACTGAAAAAAAATTAATGTCTGAAACTGTAATACAAAGATCAGAAACTGCAATAAGAGAGGCAGGTAAGATCTAAAATCAATAGGAAAGAAACTACTAGAGAAAGAAAAAGGGAGAAATGTGCCATGCTTATTACTATATATAAAATGAAAAGGCTGCCTATGCTAAACCCCCCGGGAAATATATGATTGGATATAGCCAGCTTCTCTTAGTGAGATAAAGGTTTGATGTTTGTGGATTTCCAAACTTAAAAAATGTTTTTATCTTTAGAGTTCTGTAGTTAGATCTGTGAATGTGATCAATAACATGTTTATTAATTTAAGTGGAACTTTACTCCGTAGATTATCTGGAAGCTGAAGCCTCATCTTTTTTTACAGGTTTCTGCTTATGACTCCATTCATGTTGTGGATACCTTATATCGCTCCAAGTATTTTTTGGCCTCGGTAGCTGAAGCTGATCAAATTCCTGAGACAAATCCTCCAGTACATTCCCAAGGAAAAATGGATTGTGGAAATGATGTGTCTAACTTCCAGAATGAGATGAGAACGGACAGTGATGATGTTCACTGTGTTACGATTCTGAATCGTCCTGAAGAGTTAATTTCACCGTTGAGTGGTACTAAAACCTCCACTGAAGGCATAGGTTGCACACATTCTGGTCTTCCCAGTAATGAAAATCCAACAGTTAAATCAGTTGAGTTCCAAGCATATGATTCTCACGTCTCTAGGCCGTTACTGGCTTGGATAAATGGTGATGGAACCATTAATGAACTTGTCTACAAGGGCCTTGTGCGTAGGATTCTTGGAATAGTGATGCAAAATCCAGGAATATTGGAAGTAAGTATCTTGTACTGTGATGGTAACTTTTTCTTGTCCAATACAAATTCTATTAAACTTCGAAGGCTTGTAGCTTTTTGTTCATAATGTTCCTATCCAGTATAAAGTTTGGGGGTAGTTAGTTATTGTTACTGGTGGTGATAAGTGCTCTCTGGAACTTGTTTGACTAACGCTTTCATTCAACTTGGAAATCCATGGCAGGTATAATTGTTTGTTATGACTAGTAGTGAAGTAGATTAACTTTATTTGGCCTCTTGCATCTCCATTTTATATTTTTTCGTCAAGCCCATATACATATATACATACATAGTTCAGTATAGAATTATGTAAACTGCACCCTTAAATTTATAATTAATGGCAAATTAAATTTCTGACCCCCTTTTTAAAATCCTTGGATGCACCACGTGGTTGATGCACGGAGAAGAATCTGAAGACTACAGTAAATTAATGTTGGGAAGATTAGCGGGGTAGGGCTCCGCTTAATTTTAAGTACTTTACTTCGCCACATATGTCAGGGTTTAGATCCATTCTGATCCTTCAGACTGTGTGCCTTTTCTGGTACATTCATAAAGCTAATTATTCTAAGCCGTTTATTGAACTTACTTGCAAGCTTCTTTTACCTGCATATTTTGTAAAGTTGCTCTGAGTATAAACCTATTAAATGATACTTGAGCAGGATTTGATAAATTTGTAATATTGTTATGTATGGACTTATATGCAAATTTTGTTTTTGCAGGATGATATTATAAGACAGATGAAAGCATTAAATCCACAGGTATATATTTGATTGAGTCTAAGTCAATTGAAATATAAATGCATCCCTCGTCTCTTTAGTTTCTTTCTTAAAAGGTTGTAAAACCTGAAAAGTTCTCGTGTTGAGTTCCTACATGCCTGTCCCTCCATCCTTCATTGATTTTCAAAGTAGGGCTTGTAAATTGAGTTACTTCATCTTTGTTGTAATCATGATGAAAAGAATTGCTATATAACTTTGATCTGCAACTCTGGCATTTTATCGCCAACTATTTGACAGAGTGGTCATTATGCGGGCATTTGCCTACCAATTTCTGTTCTGGCAATTCTACGAACTCGTCCCTTGCTGTTTGATAGATACACATGGTGCCTATAAACCAGACCTTGACATTGTACTCCTTCTATTCACAGAGCTGCAGAAAATTGCTTCAGAAACTTATTCTGGACAAACATATCATCGTTCGAAAAATGCATCAGGCAAGTAGAGCTCAACCTCCTTCTATTCTCGCAAGTATTTTGGGGAGCTGCAGCAAGAAACCCAAACTAATTGCCCGGGAGCATTTGTTTGCAAATCCCTTGTGCACTGCGTTCTTGTAAAGAGCTTGTAAAATATTCTGTTGTATTTTTGGATCAAATTTGTACAGTTGTAATATTAGTTTTGAAGGTTTACGTTGTTATCAAAAGATCAATTTTATTTAATCAGTACAGTAATCATTTTGGCTAGTAATAATGGGCAATTTCTTGAAGCTACTTATTCGTGCCCTGAATTGCTAAGCTAAATCCATACTCGGGTCTGCAGTACGAAATCCATCTCTATAACAATTTTTTAGTGTAAAAATCCATCTATATAACTAAACCAACATTAAAAATAATATGATAGTTTGTTATCATAATAACATGATAATTTGTAAAAAAAAAATGCCCCCTCTAAATGTCCCCCTTTTTTTCTTGTAGCATTTCCAATTACAAGCTTCGTAAATAATGAAGAATTCGTAGAAAATATGTATATCTAAACTAATAACGATTAGAATGTCAGCCAAAGGAAAAAAATATAACGATTAGAATAAGATGAAAGTAATTCTTATTTCCCAAAAGAAAAGTGATGCGCAAGCTTTCACAAAGTTCCTCAACAAACTCGGGAGTTTGTGTTAAATCCGATTTGATCAATCAAAAGAAGAGTTACCCTTTTAAAGACATGCATTAC
>JAAGWI010021172.1:0-11172 GCA_012274505.1 Galium porrigens var. tenue
ATTTTCATGAGCTTTCATATGCCTTTACTTTGGTTTGATTATCATTTGATGAACTTGCTTTGAATTGTGTATGAATATTGTTAATCTTGCTAAATATGCCATGGCCTTTGTGTTTTGAATCAATTGCATGACTCATAGTCTAGGTAATTGTAGTTTAAACCCTAGTTCTAGTTTAAACTTGTGATTAGGTTAATGTTATAAGTGATTGGGTGGTGAAAACTCTTTTGCTTGTTAATCATAGTGTAGTTTAGTTTAGTTGTTAGAGTAATTGGTAGGTAAGAGAGGTTGTGTGATTGTAGTGTTGAAATATAGTGAATCTCAGTTGTTAGAATTGGAATTCTCATGAGTTTTATTTATGATTCAATTGTATGTTGAGGTAAGGATCTAATGCGATCATTGGTCCCCCTTATATGTGATTGTGAACTAGAATTGAGATATTCATTCCTAACGTATGATTATAAGCATCGTATAGCTAGATTCGTGGGTAGAATGCTATCGTTTACCCCAATGTCATGTTGTAGCAAACTAGGAATTGAGATTTGTATGCGATCATCGTCTTGGTTCTTAGAAGTTATCAAATTTCATGTTTACATGTTTGTCGATTCTCCATTTTATTCCACTATCGGGTTGATCTATCGGCGCTATCGCCTAGGTCATTCGTTGTGAGAGTTATTGAGTAGTACAATCACTCTCTCTCTAACTACCTTCAAGAATAGGATTTGCATCCACGGCAAATGGTCATAAACCCTAGATGTGAGGTGCATGCTCAATGATAAATCGATAGTTGGAAGTTGAATTCAATTGCCTCCCAAGACTCCGTATTTATAGTATTTTCATTTTAGTGTGGTTTATCACAGTTTATCTTGGTGTTAGTTTAATCTAGTTTACGTTCTTTTCATAGTGTAATTCACAAACCAAATCCAAACCCCCCTTATTTACATCGCATTCTATATAATAAATAAATATGTTTATAATCTATGCTTGAATACTACGACAAGGTCTCTTCTCCTTATGGTTCGACTCCAACTTTCCACTATCTACTCTATAGTAGTTAGAATTCGTAGGTGAAATATAAATTGTGTTTTGATCTCGCGGGATTGCCATTTACGATGTGGGGGAAATGCTTGTCACAAACCCCCTACACGTCCGGGCCAGACATAAGGATTTCTCAGCGAAGCCCGAATAAGAGCAAGAGGCAAATACTTCTGCTCCTGTTCCTCCTTCCTCCCCAGAGCTAACTCAGCCCCCTATTGTATGTCTCGCTCTTCACTTTCGACTTCCTTTTACATATTTGGTGCTTTTTCTTAGATCTGGTTGTTCTTTATCTTACAAGGTTCTAACTTTGTGAGCACCATGCTCTCCTCTGCCAGGTTTCAAAGCTCGGTTAACTCTGCTTTCGAGCTGCATAGCTCCAAGCTTTTGCTCAAGCTTTGGGAGGAGGAGGCTCAATCTGCCCATCTCGGAAGCAACTGGATGCAGCCAAAAATGAGATATCTTCTCTGAAGCAAGCGGCGGGTTCCTAGAAAGAGTATAACTCCACTCTGGTCAGCAAGGTTATGGGGACTAACACTTTCGAAGAGGCCCTGACCAATCCGGTGGCTTCCTCTAATGAAGTGCAGAGTCACGAGGTGTACAAGGCATTTCAAGGTTGGATCCTGGGGACTTACAGACTCCAATTCCTAAGGTCTTACTATAGGCCCAAGGCCCATGCTCGGTATTCTTGCAAACTGTAGAAGCTTCGGAAGAGGGGGCTAAAGAGTCTTGCTCCTGGTGTGTGGAATATGCTATCTTCTGGTGCCTAACCCCTCACCGCTTCTGACCTTAAACATGCAAAGAAAGTGATGGCTGACCTGTCAAAGTCTGTTGAGGATCCCGAGGAGGATGGGGTGAACGTTCACGAGGTCTGCCCTGAATCTCCTGCGAACACATACTCAAACACCACACCTTCCTAGAATTATTTGGGTATGCAGTGATTCGGAATGACGCTGGAGCTCGGGTCGATATCCTTCCAGAAAATGAGGGCATGATGTTTCAGAAGGAGGAGGCCGTTTCAACTTTTTGGGGAGAGACCCAACAAGATGAAGCCCGTCACCAGGAGGTTGCCCACCTAGAGGTTGCGCAGGAGACTCCGATTGAAGAAGTATAGATTCTGGCCTTGGTGCCTTTTGTTTCTAGTCTTTCTTTTAGTTTTTTCATCTTCTTTCTATCTCTTCTATATAACCTTGGCCCGCTTCGGGCATTGATTAATAAAAGTTCAGGTTCTTCACTCTTATAAATATGTTTATCTTTTCTGAATATGTTTATCTTTATACTCTTAGTGTAGGGATTCGAGGCTGGATTTTCCCCCATACTCTTTCCCCCACCCGAGCGAGCATCGGGCCCGCACCTGGTGCAACCGAATCCCAATTGCCCTCAATGCTAACTTTTGTAAAGAAAGCTGGTTGAGTGACATTTTGGCAGTGACCAGGGCGAGATGATGCTTACCAAGGCTGGTCTCAGGTCCTTCTTAGATGAATTTTCGTCCATGGGAGCTTTTACCGCCTTTCTAAAGATGGTTCAAGGGAGATTTGGCTTACTCAAACGTTGCTTATCCTTAGTAGACGTTTAGCTAAACCAGGCGCTGAGGGCGGATAAGGTCATTGTACCAGGGAGCCTGAGATGGTATGGGGCGATTACTGGCGCTGCTATAACAAGCTGAAGCATCTGGAGAAAAAAGTTTAGATGAACGGAGGTAAGAGTTCGACATGGAGAAAGAGAATCGTGCTCTTACCACCTACAACTTGACTCTTCGAGAGGCCCTTACCGCCCTTCAATTATCATATCATAATGTATAGGCATGGCTTGGTCAGGATTTACCCCCTTTGAGACATTTCTTCCAAGCTTGATGAGCTGATTAGGTACATGGAGCTCCATGGGTGGAACTAAAAAACTCTAAGTACTATCCAACCTACCAAAAGGCTTTGGAATGGCGACAACAGATTTGTCAAAGGGCAAGAGATCCATTTCCTCATACCCCAAAGGATAGAGGTCGATTATGCTTTCAATCAATATGAGGACATATCTTTGTCTCTTAATGTGAAAGAGGTAGAGCAGAGGATCCAGACGATCAAAGACATAGCCGAGGCTGATCGTCTGGCCAAGGAAGAGAAAGAAGATGCCAAAGCTAATGGTAAGGCTAAAGGCAAAAGCAAGCTAAGGCTAAAGGTAAAGGCAAAGGCAAAGGCAAAGGCAAAGATCTCTCAAAGGAGAAGAAAGACATGCCTGAGTCTGCACCTATGCCCATACCCGGAGAGCATGATTCCCGATCTCATTTTCACTCCACCCGAGGGTTGGGGATTCAGATTGGGGACACTATTCCCAAGGGAGCTGAAGTGGTGGAGATTCTTGATTCCAAACCTGATGAGCTACCGAGGCTCTTCTAGTAGACCGGCTTCTCTTATCTGATTTTTTCACTGGTGATTTCCAACCCCAAAGACCAGATGGTGCTTTGGGATCGGGCATCAAGTGAATCTTTTCCTTGTATTTTTAAAACCTGTATTCTCATTGTAATAGATTGTAAATAGAAATGTAAAGCATCTGAACATTTTGAAATAAAGCAAAGCCATTTTCATTCATTCTTTCAATGTTGCAAATACATTAAGCAATAAAACAGCCATAGGTCCTGATTCTATGGGGAACCTAGGCAGAAACAGCCATAGGTCCTGATTCTCTACAGGGCACATAGGTGGGAGCTACCCACAGGTCCCGATTCTACTTTTTTTCCCGAGGCTCCTGAGCATGACCCGACGCTGAAGGACTCACCTTCTGATTCCCAAGGCATATCCATGCCAAAGGGCCTAGGCATATCCATGCCGAAACCTTAGCCGGCACCGGTATATTCCATCATCCATAGAACCTCCTCAAGTTGGCTATGTTCCATCTCCGAGGGACCTGTTTCCCATTAGAATCCTCTAGAACGTAGCTCCCTCTTTGGTGGGCCTCTGTCACCTTGTAAGTACCCTCCCAGTTAGGAGCTAGTTTCTATTCCTTCTCTTGGTGGCTCTTGTCGTTCCTTCTCACCACCCATTTTCCTGAGGTGAACTGTTCCTTCCAGATGCGCATGCATGGTACTTTTTCACCTTTTCTTTGACATTGGCCTCATGCAAAGAAGCCATTTCTCTTTTCTTTTCTAGCATGTCCAGGTCCAATATGCGTTGGTCACTTTCCTTCTCTGGATGCAGTACCAAGGTTCTTAAACTTCGCACCCCAATCTCCACCGGGATGAAAGATTCTGCCCCATATACTAGGCTATATGGTGACTCCCCCATCACTGAGCTCTCCATAGTTTTGTGTGCCCAAAACACACTGGGAAGTTACCATACCCAGTTGCCTCGGGCACATTCCAATCTTGCCTTAATTCCATTGATTATGGTTCTGTTGGTCACCTCCACCTTCCCATTGGCCTGGGGGTGGTATACTGACGTGAGTTTCTGTTCTATCCCGTACTTCATGCATCAGGCTCTGAATGGGTTGTTTTCAAACTGAGTCCCATTGTCGGTGATGATGGTTTTTGGGATGCTATACCTGCATACAATATTTTTCCAATAGAACTTCAAATAAATATTGGACCCTCAGATTTTGGTCAAGGTGTCCGCCTCTACCCACTTGGTGAAATAGTCAATCGCAACTATCAGATACTTCGCTCCTCTTGGGGTCGTGGAAAAGGTCCAACTAGGTCTATTCCCCATTTAGCGAATGACAATGACTTGGTAACACTGATCATCTCTTCCTGAGGCACAAATTCCTAACAAGACAAACATGTCCGCACGTGCTTTTTAGTATCCTTGAACAAGGTCGGCCAGCAGTTTCGAGCCTCAGAATATTTTTTTCTATCATCCAAGCCCCCTGACCAGATGTTGTCCTTATGCACCTCTTTGATCAGATGTTGTCCCGCTGACCTTTCCACGCATTTGAGCAAAGGCTAGAGATAGCCTTGCTTGTATAGCGCCCTCCTGAATGACATACGCGGAGTCTTAACTCGTATCTTTTGCGCCTCGACTCTATCTTTTGGGATGGTACCATCGGTCAGATGTGCTAACAGGGGTGCTATCCACGAGTCTACCATCTCCACCGCAGCTATATGATCCTCCTCATAGCTCCTCTTACCAAGCATTTCCATGTACTACCTCTAGTTTGGGACTGGCTTTACCTCAGAAGAGACCAGCTTGCTTAGTGCATCTGCCTTGTTGTTTTTCCTCCCTCGGTATTTGTGTGAGGATGAATGCTTCAAACTCTTTCAGCATAGACTTGACTAGCTCTAGGTACCGCTGAAGGATCCTGTCTCTTGCTTCATATTCCCCATTCACCCGCTGCACCATAATCTGTGAGTCACTGTAGGCTTCAAGGGTCTGGACTCCCAACTCCTTGGCCAGCCGAAGCCCAACTACAAGAGCCTCGTACTTTGCTTCATTATTGGTGATTTTGAAAGAGAATTGCAAAGTGTAGGGTGTTTCTTACATTCGGTGCTAGTAAGCAAAACTCCCGCTCAACTTCTCCCTCTGTGAGCATAACCATCAACATACATCTTTCAAGCAGGGGCCTTTGGGAGTTCTAGTTTAGATGGAGCCCATGGCAAATTTAGCAAGATTAACAACATTCATACACAATTCAATGAAAGAATTCAAATGATAATCACAACCAAAATAGAAGCATATGAAAGCTAATGACAATCTTAAGATAGAAGTTTAATCAATTGCTCCCAAGTTTAGTCTACATAATCATTACAATGCTAATGTATATATACAAAATCATACAACATAAATTGAAGAAAAGGGGGAAAAGATGAGAAAATGGAGGTTTGGATTGGGGGAGCTCGTTCCTCTTCACAATGGGATAAGAGAGGGGTATTTATAGCCCCTTAAATGGTCTTGAAAATTCAATTGCAGCAGTAGGATTCACGGCCATCGAAAATGGAAAATTTGGCAGAGAAGAATTGGGTATTCGTGGCTGTCCAAAATATGATTGGTGCAGTATTTTTGTTTCCTTCGCTATGGGTAAATCGTTGATGTATTTTGGAAGTTCTAGTAGTCCATTTTGTAGTACTCAAGAACACAAATCCAATGGTACCACTCAATGCACTCCAATTATTCTTGGAACATTTCCAAAACAGAGCTACAAAGTAGAAGTATATATGTTGCACTTTAAAATATAAACTAAGAGCAGTTTAGCTTTAAACCTCAACACTTTAATTTGAACCCAATGCTACCCAAACCAACTCCTAAATATACTAAAACTAGAGTATATATAGGGTACATCATTTGCCAAAGCCTGACCCTAAATTGCACGCCGAGGTTGAAACTGAATCTCGTGCTCTCCCAACTCTACCGCCCACTTCATCATTCTTCCCGACTCAGTAGTTTTGAACATCACCTATTTCAGAGGGTAGTTGGTCAAGACAGTTATCGAACGTGCTTGAAAATAAGGCTTCAATCTCCTAGAGGCATGAACTAATGCCAACACCAGTTGCTCCATTTCCGTGTATCTTTTTCTAGCCCCTGTAAAGCTCTACTGACAAAGTACACCGGGTGCTGAGCTCCATCCTTTTCCTTTATCAACATTTCACTGATAGCTTCTGCCGAGGAAGCAATATACATGTACAACTCTTCTCCCAGGTCTGTATTTTTTAGGGTAGGCAGATGCTGCAGGTGCCTTTTTTAAATCCTGGAACGCTTTCTCACACTCCGCAGACAACTCAAACTTCTTGGCCCTCTGGAGGATGTTAAAAAAGGGTAATTATCTCTCTGCCCCCTTAGAAAGGAAATGACTCAGAGCTTCAAGGGACCTCGTCTGCCTCTGAACATCCTTGATTGTGTTTAGGGACTCCATTCGAGCTATGGCTTCCACCTTCTTAGGGTTCACGTCTATCCCTCGACAAGACACCATGACCCAAGAACTTTCCAGCACTGACCCTGATGGTGCTTTTAGAAGGGTTTAAATTCAGGTTCATGGCCTTCAATTTTTCAAACATCTCCTCCGGATCCTTCAGAAAATTATCAAAACTTTGGCAATTCACAACCATGTCATCTATGTAAATCTCCATCTTCTAACCCACCTGCCCCTCAAACAGCTTGTCCACTATACGCTGGTAAGTTGAACCTACATTCTTTAAACTGAAGGCCATTTTTTTGTAGCAAAAAGTGCCTGCATCGATAATAGAGGACATTTTTGCCTTGTCTTCTTCTACCATTTGGATATAGTGATAGCCTTTGTGGGTGTCAAAGAAGGCTAACACCAAATAACCCGTAATGACTTCTACCAACTGATCCACTGGAGGGAGTGGGTAGCTATCCTATAGGTAACACTTGTTCAAGTCTATAAAATCAATACACATGCTCCAACTTCCATCGTGCTTCTTTACCAGAACTGGGTTGGCTATCCACTCCAGGTATACGACATCTTCTACCACTCCTGCCTTCTTAAGCTTTTGAACCTCTACTTTGATAACCTGGCTCATTCACCAGCAAACACCCCCCTCTTCTGCCTTACTGGCTTTGTAGAATAGCTCATAATAAGTTTGTGAACTGCGATCTCTGGCGGTATCCCAACAAGATCATCTATGCTCCATGCAAAGGCCCCGTCTGATACAGGTGTGGTGCAATGCTAAGATGTGCCTCGAATCCCTTGATCGTCAAACCTGCAAGAAAAGACCCGGGGTATGCCCGAGGTAACAACTCCGACGCTCAAGTTAGTATATTGAATACTTAAAGCAAAATGTATCTTGCATAGCATAGAGAATGCAGGGAGTATTAGATTGTTCTGAGGTGTACCAAGCCTCATTTATGTATAGGGGAATATCCCCAGCCTTATTTAAGGTTATAATCTTTTTCCAATTATACAGACGTAATAGACTTCAAGTATAATTGGTAAGGCGATATATCATTCCTTGTAGGAATTGATATAATACTTTATTCCTTGTAGGAATCAAGTAAATAAGGATTATGATTATGAGTGATAATCCAATGACGCTTGGGCTTTGATTCCTTAATGACGATACCAAAGCTCATGGCCTCGTGGGCCTCAAAGTCTCGAGGCCCAGGTATCATCACTGTCATACTTTGCAAGCAGCCTACGCAAGTCCTCCTTCACCCCCTTGGGGAAATCACTCCCGATGCTCACATTGTCTCCGCCTCCTACGTTAATCTCTTCTACCTCCTGGCGGGGAGCCTCTCCATGCACAACTCCTAACGCATTCTTCACATCCTTAAGTATAGTCAGCATGCAATTCCGAGCGACTGTCTGGCATCCTCTGACTACTGCCACCCCTGCTTCGTAGGGAATTTCATTGTGAGGAGATAGGGGCAGCATGCCACTCGTGTCTGGCTTAGCTAGGGCCTACCGATGATGATGTTGTATGGTGAATGAGCATCGATGACTATAAAATTACAGAGAATAGAGGCTCTCTTGTTCCTGTCCTCATCATCCACCCAGGTTACCATTAAAGGAATAATTCCCAATGGGGTTTCTGGCCTTTTTGTGAATCATGTTAAGGAGACAGAGACGGCCTCAGATTCTGTCTTCCAATCCCGAGTTGATCAAAGCAAGAAGCAAACATGATTTCCATGCTGCTTCTATCATTGATAAAGACCCTCTTCACCATAAATCATTTTATCTTTGCTGTCACAACCATCGGGTCTGAATGGGGCACCTGCAGAGGTATTGCATCAGCCTCGGAAAAGGTTATAATCTCGCTCGGTCGAAACCTCTTTCCCTGCACCTCTCCCGCAGGAACATATTGGGTTGGGGCTGTGACAACCAAGATTGATTGTGAATCATCTCCTACCATCATGTTAATCACGTTGATCATTTTGTTCGGTGCTGCCTCTAGGGCGGGGGCTATTGCCACAACCTGTTGAGTCGGAGTCTGATTCCCGTTACCCCCGGGTGCATTGTCTTTTCCTCTATTCTGATTCCCCTTCCACTTTTTATTCTTGCCAGGGCTCTGCTGCTGTGTCCCATTCTAGGCTTCCACAGCCATGCAGTCCTTCAGTTTCCCTCTTTCTATCAGTTTTTCAATCTCGATCTGGAGGCTCCGGCACCTCTCTGTGGTATGACCATAAGACTTGTGGAAAGGCGCACCACTTATACGAGTTAACCTTGGAGGGTGTACCATGGATAGGTGGTGGGTTGATGAACAAATTCCTATGGACAGTCAGGATTTCTAGGTGCATCTTTGAGAGTGGGGTGTTTCGATCCGAGGCCGGGCATCGATGGAAGGTTCCGAATCTTTGCGGCTAGGCTCGGTAACTTCTTCTTCTCCCTTTTTATGAAAATAAGCCCTTCACCTCCTCCTTTCTCTTTTGTGTAACATCATTTATGGCATAATACAATTGCACTACCACCTATAGGGTATGGAAGGTATTGGGGATATTCTCCAGCATCTTCTAGAATAAAGCATCATCCCGTAAACAATTAATAAACCCACTGATGATCGCGTTATCCTGCTGCTACATATATGCTACCTTCATACTATCATCCATATAGCATCAGTAATACTCCATAGATCCTTCGGTGGTCTTCTGCCTCATGGCCAGAAGTTTTGCCAACTGCTTTCCCGTCTTCTTCAACTTGGAGTACCCGAACAACAAAGCTTAGCAGAAATCATAGTAGTCCCTTAACCTTTCCTTCGAAAGTGAGTCAAACCATGATAGGCAGTTTCCCCTCAGGTAACAACCCATCAACTTGCACCTTAGGGGTTCCAGAATGTCCCTTGATATCATCAAATTCTGGTACGTCAGAACGAACCCTTCAGGATCAGTCTCTCCATTGTACGTGGGGATTACCTCTGGTACTCTTAAGCCCGGCGGCCACAAGTGTGTGAGTATATACTCAATCCATGGGATGTTGGCATTGCTCTATTTCTCCCTACCAACTTATCTAGCCAGGCTACTAAAGAATTTGGGTCGGGAGCCCGTGATCTACCAGCCGGTGGTATGGGTGCATATGAACCATTCTTTCAGTATTCTGCGTCTGTGTACACCACGCCAAGTCCTCCATATCCACCTGCATATCCCATGCCAAGTGATGCTCCCACAAACCTGGAATAACTGTACGGGCTACCATGGTATCCCGGTATTGATTCACCTCGGTATCTATAGTCATGCCCTGTTACTCCCAACGTTGTCATGCCCGAGTATGCTGGCCAAAGTCTGAGGGGAATGACGGGGGTACCAAGGTCAAACTCACTAGTGGAGGCTGACTCACCATCTATCTGGACTGCCTCACATCATCCTTTAAATTGATAAACACCCTCAAGGGCACCGTTCTCTGTGGCACATGAGATACCGAGGTGTCCAGGACTGAAGGAATTGTCACCAACACCGATGTGGGTGCTGAAGCTGGCTTTGATACCAAGGTTTGAGAAGCGGCCACTTCTGAGACTGGGGCCAGAGACATTGCTGCCCCAGATGCACTGTCTTTTTGCAACAACCACTGCCGATATTCCTCCTCCCTAGCCTACATAAACTATTGGGAATTGATTAAAACTAATTTAGCGGAACATCAATTATCTAATCCCAGATCTCATACATGTTCTTAGTATGAATCTAAGTAGGTTGAAGCATGCTTTACCGTCAGATTCAGTTAGATCCAATCAACTACGGAGATGAGAATCCCAAGCATGATCCCTCTATATGTATCTACACAGCATGATCAGATCGCCTCACTGCTATCAGCTTAGAACATTAATCAGCAACCAAAGACCCAGTCTTTTCTCTTGACGATGAGGTTTGTATTATGAGAATATTGAATTTGGGTTTATTCTGTTTAGTCGCTCAACACATGAGCTGTGTGAAAAAATCCTTATTCTATTTATTCCTGTAAAAGTCTATTTATATAGAATACACAGAATTCCAAGAAACCCTAGTCTTAGTCAATATGGGCCTAGCCCAATAAGACTTAATGAGTTCTAAACTCAATTCTCATATAATTACTATTAGACTCCTAGTCTTATAGATAATTACTTTATCCAATTTCATACTTAGTGTGTGACCCTATAGGTTCAGTCATAATAAGCTGCAAGCTCAATACCATTGATGCTAGCAGATCGAAAGCGGTTTCCAGCTAAACATTCCGACACTTAAAATAATTGAATTAATTATCTCCGTAATTAATCCTCCAACTATATTAGCACAATGC
>JAAGWI010021324.1:0-10140 GCA_012274505.1 Galium porrigens var. tenue
GTCATTGCAGGCTGGGTTCCGCTGTAGCGGGTTCGATCATTGCAGGGATTGCAGGGATTGCCCCCAAACTTAACATGAGCATAATATTAACTTCAATTTTCTAAACATGAGTCAAATGTTTAATCAACAAAGAATGCAGTCAAGTCTGAAAGGATTAAACGGAACATGTAATTCGGTAATTGTCAACACTCATAAGTCCATCAGAGGGCAATGTAAAGGATGTACTGTAGCTATTTTTATCTCGTGTACTTTCTTGCACTGTAATCACCAGGTTCATGTTTCAAGTTTCAACACATTCAAAAACAGCAAATACTTCTTTTTCTACAATTCTCTAATTATCTACTCAAAACCAGAGAAGGGTGTTTACGAATGATTCCAACTATATGTGCAAAGAAAATGGGAGAACAAATTGCGTAGCCAAATCAGTACGTGTACTTTAAAGTTGGGCCAGAAATACATTGTTCCCACATAATGCAACAATCATCTCTGTTACTACGTGTTACTATTTTATCGGATGTCCCAAAAATCAGCAGAACCTGCAAAATAATCTAGGGAGTGAGCACTAAATTAATGAGTGCTCAATGCAGCTGGAAGTACTAAAATGAGTAAGATAGCCAGAAATGTTCTCATGCTATCAGGCTATCACAGTTATATCTGGAGGAAGCATCACGTATATAAAATACAACTTTACTACCTTATGTATTGCTGTCATCCATAAAGCTTCCGGGTAGAGCATTCATAACAGAGACAATCACATGAAGAACCCCTTGAAACTTCACTGAAGGAGTCCATTTCATGGGCTTATCTAACTGCAGAAGCAGCAGAGGCAGCTGAAGCCTCTGCTATCAAGGACACAGGTTGGCGAGCCTGGAGACAAGCACCTATATCGAACGGGCGGAGCTCCGATCCATCAAATAGAAGATTTACGGCAGGAAGAACTACTTCTCTACTGTCTGCATCATCTGATTCAGGTTTGGAAGACATCAAAGCCGAGGATTCCTCATCAAGTCTGTTTCCAGACTCATATACTGGACTGAGAGCATAAGATCTGCAGAACCATAAAAGTAATCCTTTTTACATACTTCAGCTGATATATATTAGTACCTACACTAAGACAGGCTCTTCCTATAATATCTTTCCACCTTGCCTTTACACATGAAACACAAGGCAATCATAAAACGCACTACTATTCCACACCCATATTTAATAGTAATAACTCTTAGGTGCCATTGACTTGGGTTTCTCTCACTTTTATACTTGTACGCCAAAGGATCAGGTTTTGTAACCATGCAATTAAGTTCCCAATTATAATCAGAATGTTACAACACATTTGAGCAGGGACCAGTTATAATTCAAAAATGATTTATCACATAATTTCATATTAAAGCTCAAATAGCAAGTTTTACGTTTTAATGACCAACAACCAAAAACTACAGGGTCTCTAAAACCAAAAACACTATATTCATATGTATAATTCCCTACATCAATGAAATACCACTATATAGACAATTATAATGTAATCATGAAAGAGAAACATATTACACATTTCCAGGGCATCATCTATGTTCTTAATAATTACTTAAAATTATGATGCCAATAAAGGCATAGAGACAAACCTCAAAATGCTACCATCAAAACTCAAGACCTCTGTTCCACAGCGCTGTCGGTTTGCAAGTTTTATGCGTTGCCGCTCACTTAATGCTCCAGAAATAGGAGAAGAGGGATCCACGAGTGGGTTCCACCTTCCACTGGCATAGTTCATAAGCTGTCGAGATGGACTTTTAGCTAGTTCTTTCTGATACAAAAGTTTGGCAGTACCACCTGTTGCTTGATACTCCGCACATAGAGTCCTCAAACCCTTTCTCATGTCCTGCATTGCATTGCGATGATCATCAAGAAACTCCGTTTGGAGTAACTGAGATGACACTACTCTTTTACTTATGTTCTTGCACAATTTTGGACTAAAAAGGGGAACTCCAAATTCTACACTCAGTGGAACCCATTCATGTTCATCATCCTGGAAAGCGTTCTCTGGCTCCCTTTCTTTAAAAAGCCTTAACACGCGAATATAGCCAATGGTCAGGAGATCAATCCTTTCCGCAAGGTTATTCAACATTTCATTCAGTTCAGAACCCTCTTCAGCAGACAGTCCCAGTTCCTCAGCTATACAAGCTGGTGAACCATCTGAATTCTTCAAGGGCAGTGGTATATCCAAAGTAATTGTTTTTCCATTCTTGTCAAGATCATACTTACTAAGAGGCTGCACAAGCACAGCTGAATGTTTGAGCAGTGAATTTACACAATGTAAAAGTACATTGCCTTTGATTAAATTCCCTTCAAATTTTCCTCCTAAGCCCCCTATACTTGATCCGTCCCAAGACCATATAAGGGCTTTCTCACAACCAGCTAATGGGGCTGGAAGTAATCTTAAACATTGACCTTTCATCAGGATAACTGATAGAGGCCCGCTACCAGCAGCATTGTACAGCAACAATTTCATCCAAGGAGTCATTGAGGTATGACAAGGGGGCCCAAAATGAACCGGCCCCTTTGGTCCTGGCAAAATTGCAGAATGCGGAAGTGGAACCATTGACACAATAATATCATAATCACGAAGAAATAGTCGATCTAAAGTAGCTGGTGAAAGAGCAGCTAGACTTTCACAGCGGAGAATATCAACTCGATATTTCCTTCGATTCTTTGACATCCCTTTTCCTGTATCAAAACCTTCAGTTGAAACTGGTTTCTCATTACCTTTGGGGCTAGCATCTGAAACAGAGTTCATCAACACAGAATCACTTCCTTCTGATATAATAGGAGACGATCCATCAGTAACCGTCACATGTTCACTGGAATCAGATTCCTCTATCTGTAGTACATTTAAACTACCTTGACCATCAGAACTTGGATCATATTTTCCAGGACCAGAATCTCCTGATTCCACAAGAAACGATGTTTCAGTAGCTGAAGAAGCACCCGCCTCATCACTTTCAAGTGAACTCCCGATCTTGTCTTTTTCATCAGAGCTGATCCCACCTGAAGTTAGACACTCCAAGACACACCGTAGACTAAATGCATGATTGGCAAATTCCTGAAGTTCTCCTTCAAACTTTGTACCCTCTAATGTACTCAAATCTTTGCAAAGATCCATAATGCTATCATGGCCAAGTTTTCCAGCTTCATACAATGTCACAGCATGAGATTTTAGACCTGCAAAACAAATTAGCACAAAATCAATAGTAAGTAAGTGCTTTCTGACAATGGGAAGAAAAGAGAAAAGAAGAGTAAATAAATATCAAAAAAAAAAACCTGGTGATACAGATCCCATCATCAAATAAGATGTAATATTAGCGTCAACCACAAATGCAACACGAGAATAACCATAAGATGGTCTGGAGTTCTCTGTCCACAAAGTATCTCCTTGTGAAAGAGCACTGCTATTACTGGACCCATCTGCTTCCAAAATAGCTTGAGACCCATCTTCTTCATCATTCAGAAGACTTCTTGGAGACCCAGTTATATTTGAATCCCGAAGAATAGATGCTGGATCTATTACCTTTTCTGCCCATCCCAATCGACAAACAAAAGATGCAGCAGCTTGCAGCTGAGAAAGATCAGCCTGCAAGGTTGTAGCCAACTCAGAGACCGTTGAATTCTCATTTGAGACCACAAAAACAGCATAGAGGAGCCTGATAATAGGATGGTCAGAGATCAGGAAATTAAGATCAAGAAACAAAATCTCTAATCAGACAAATTCCTTACTCTTCGATGGGATCTTCATATGATTGCTCCCTGTTTGAAATAAATCCTTCAAGCCTGGAAACTGAAACACTGTATCAATCAACCCTTCAACGAGGCATGAAAGTATTTTTATACAGAAGAATAATTACTTTTGCCAATTTCATTGGAAATGAAACCCAGTTGTATTAAGTTTTTATTAGCACAAAAGGATTGGCAATGCAAAATAAAAGACAAGAATATGTTAGGAGTGCAGAGACGATTGATTGTGCTTTTTTTTTCTTGTTCAAACGCACCAATTGGTAGGTATCGTACACTATAAATCTATAATATTCCTATCAGTTACTGGCCTAATTATATCAGCAGGAAAAGTTTGTTTCAGCATTGTATCCTTTTGAATTCCGTAGAAAAAAAATTGAGGGAGCTATTTTCTCTCCAGTTAAAAATTTAATCTTGTCAAACAATTAACAATGTCCTATGAAAACTATAGACCGTTTCAAGGATAAAACTCAAACATGACGATATCTTTATCTAGGGATACAGACTATAGATTCAACTTAAGCCCTGAGGATTCCTTTGAATTTATAATATATGCAAGTAATATGTACATTATCTCACAATGAAATGTCATGAAGTTACTTTACTCACCACCAGTGCAGCATAATGACAAAACTAATAGTGCCATCTCTCTGATATGATAACATTGATCTTTAAAAATCATAAAGTATAGCGGTAAGACTAGATATGTTTGAATGAGCATATATGATGATGAACAATAAGCAACAATAGTGGAAATGAGATTTTACAAATATTCAGAAAATCAAAAGCAAATGGAATATCCTACTGGCAAACATACTATAACTAGGAAATTACAAGGAAGTAATCCTTGACAGGTTAAGTTGTACCTTTAAAACGATCATCAGGATAGACAGGAACATCAAAGTACACAAGGCCCCGACGATAAAGCCCTTTCACAATTTCAAGATCGAAAAGGACAAACGCATTTGCTTCCTCCTTACAGATTTTATCAATTGTTGCTGTTTCTTCTTCTGAAAGTTTCTACAAAAGAATAGAAAAATTACATGTGAAGTGTTGGTACTCTATTCAATGTAGAAATACTCATAAACAATAACAACAACAAAACCTTCATCCCACACTGTGGTATTAGATATATGCAAATACCAGAGTTCTGTGGAAATAGTCATACAATACTTTTAACTAATTCAGCTCCACTAAATAATAAAAGGTCAATGTAAATGCACCTTAAACTCTTCCAAAGTAAAGTTGACAAGACAAACTCCCCACCATGGCTCAATGGCAAAGTCCACCGGCTGATTAGGCAATAGTTCCTTGGCTATAGACTTATTAATCTTCCACATGATCTTCTGCAATCATCCAATAATATTATAAACATGTTAGGGGCTAAACCTACCTCAATTTGTGATGAAAATACAGGACCCGCACTCACTAGTTCCTTCAAACAATCATATCACACCAGATCAATATGACCTATCTTGAAATATTACCTTAGATCTGCACTTGTTCATTATGTCAATGAATTCATTTCTTCCTATGCCAGTGAGCCGTAAGGCATCTGCGGCACTAAAATTAGGGATGCTATCGTATGGTTGTTCTGCAGAGTGAAAGCAATAACAGAGGAAAAAGAGTGAGGAGGAATTTCGAGAGAGAATCAAGAAGGAAAAGCATAGCATAGGCAGAACATAAAATCTGTCAAGCAGAAAGGTATTATAGCTTATGGAGAAAATTTTCAGTAAGTATAAGAAAGAAACATTAAGCAATCTCCAAGAAAACTCATGAAATGTGAGAATCTCTCCCTCCAATATGCTAAGCATCCTTACGGGTTTTACACAACAGGCAAATCAAAATTAATTCACAGCACCAAATAAGTATGAAATTAGGGCTTAATATGCAACAAGTAATATTAGAGATGAAAAATGGAAATCTTAAAGCGTACAATCAGATTGTACATGATCTCTGAGAGAAACCAATTACTTAAAAGCTTCACAGCAGTATAATGATGACCAACTTAGTTACAGACTAAAATAACAAGTATCCCAGTACGATGATAAAGGATAGAATACTGCACGAACTGAAAATACCGAAAAAACACCACTAAAACAGAAAAGCAACATACCATTTTTCATGACTTCAAATATCATATCGCAGTAGTATCTGAAAGGCGAGAGCCTCATCACTCGACAAACATGCTCCGATAGATGATAGGGGAACATCTGCAAAAGCAACATTTGCAAGCTGTAATTCAAGACTCAATCTAAGCACAAAGCGGCTAAAAACAAGCCAGAAGATAATCCTTCCTGCAAGACAGGGCTAAAAACACGCCATCCTACTCAGCATTTAACTAAAAACCATACTTAATTTTACAATCTCCCATTATACACAGCATATTTCAATAAAAAATAGTACAATGCAAAAATGTGTCACAATTTCACAAAGTACCGAATAAGAAGAATTCATCAGAAGAGTTTATACCGAAAGATTCCTACGTAGGTAGCTCATCATCGCTTCATAATATTCGTTTTCTTTACAGACTTTACGAGCAAAGCAAGAGCTCCACAGTAGCCTCTTCTTTATGCAGTGATCAATAATCCTTCGATCAAGCGAAACATTGATTCGTTAATATAAAACTACGAAGTTTGATTTCAGCAGAATAAAACACAATACATAAAAAAAACAAAGTAATTACCTCCGGTGCCACTCGTCTTTAGAATTCAGAGTGGACTGAAGTCTCTTAGGGAGATTATCCCACGGGCATTCCTCTTTAATGGCTTTAGCAATCAACTGCTCCTCAATTGTCGCCGGCGGGCGCTGCATTTTTATCTCCGGTGGAATGAACTCGTGAAAATGTAACCGGAAATGCTGTGTTTTCAGTCAATGATAACGGAATTAACTGCAGCGGGAACTGGATCGTGCGAATCGAAACGGTCGTAATTTAGTGAGTTTCGCCTCGAGTGTGAGAATTGGGAGGGATCGGAGCTAGTGTTCGGAGGGTTGGCCGGCGAGCATTTCCGATGCAAGATCTGGGAGTGGAGGGTGGAAATGTCGAGCTATGAAAATTATTCGGAGTACTTTGTACAGAACAGAATAGCTGCTGACATTAAGGCTGGGGCCCACCTGCTTCATCAACTACACCCAAATTGAGAAGAATTAGAATAACTGGGGGTTATTTATGAAATTTTATGGATAGTACACCCATAAAAAACGCTTTTGAATTAGAAAATTGGTAAATTTTACCTTACACCGGTGTACAAATACTACATGTTCCAAAAATATATTCACACTTTTACTTTCGTTAGTTGATTTAAAAAAATTTTGATCATTAATATTTTAAGGGAAAAATTTGTATTAAGCGCATTGGAATTTTCATAATTTGAAAGTAGGTATAAATTTGGCATAATTTCTATAAAGGGCGGTAATTAATTAATTTAATTTTTCCTAATATAACTATTTAATTAAAGACATATATACCCTTATTTTTATTGTTTAAGTTTAGGTTCATTTCTACTTAGTTAAATTCAGATTTACTTTACTAAATTTACTCCTATTTGATTAAATTCAATTCCATCCTAAATTTTTAATTTTAGTTCATTTAAATTCATTTTCATCCCAATTTTTTAGTTCTAGTTCAATCAAATTCAGTTCACTTTTTTAGTATTCAAAAATTCCATTAAGTTCATTCGAATTTTGTTGAATTCAGTTATTTAGTTTATTTTAGTTCATCTTCATTAAAACCAGACAAATTTGGATAACATTCAATTCAGTTTCATCCCATTTTTTACATTCAATTTTATTTAGTTCAATTCAATTCAATTCAATTAGGTTAAGTTTATTCAAAGTTGGCTAAGTTCAATTTAAGTTATGTTTAATTTAGTTCAATAAAAAGGAAAAATTTTAATTAAAGGCAATGGAACTTTAATGGAGCTAAATTAAGTTGAACTTAGCCAAATTTGAATAAATTTAACTTAATTGAATTGAATTTAAATAAATAAAAGTGAATGTAAAAAATGGGATTATCAAACTGAATTGAACTGAATTTCAACCAAATTTGTCTAGCCTTAACGAAGATGAACTAAAATAAACTAAATTAAATTGAACTGAATTCAACCAAATTCCAATGAACTTAATGGAATTTTTGAATACTAATAAGGTGAATTGAACTTAATTGAACTAGAACTAAAAAATTGGGATGACACTTAATTTAATTGAACTAAAACTAAAAATTTGGGATGGAACTGATTTGATTAGAATTGATTTAATCAAATATGAGTAAACTTAGTAAAGCAAAAATGAACCAAATATAAATGAATCTAAACTAAAATAATAAAAATAAGGGAATTAATGTCTTTAATTAAATAGTTATATTAAGAATAATCAAATTAATTAATTACTGTCATTTCTAGAAATTATGCCAAAGTTACAACCCACTTTCAAAATTATGAAAGTTCCACTGCCCTTAATCCAAATTTTCTCTATTTTAAATTATGTTCAAGCAAGACCTTTCTCTCCTAAAAACCTAGGGTTTGCGGCAGAAAAGAACGACGGCGACTAGGCAATATCGAACTAATTTTCATAGCAAACTCCGTGGATTCAGGCCGGTTATTGGAGATGGAGGACGCAGACATCATCGCGGCGTTGTACTCGGGGCTTTCGATCACGGAGGAGAAGACAAAGAAGCCGCATGTGGCAAAGTTGTGGGCTTCGATCGTTGATCACAGGAGGCTTTTGGTTGGGAAGCTCCTTGCGCCGAGGAGGATTCCGACATCGGACTTGCATACATGTTTCGCTAGGGTTGGGGCTTGAAAAATTATCTGAAGGTAAAAGTCCTAGCTGATAATATTTTCAGTTTTCACTTCCGAATGTTGGTTCGAGGAACAGGATTTTGGAGACACAGCCTTGGATTCTTGACAATCATCTGCTCATGCTAAAATAATCCCGAGGGGACATAGTGGCGATGGACATTGTGTTTGATTGTGCTCTATTCTGGATTATCGCCCATAAGCCAACACAAGACCAGATGAATGTTGAAACCGCAAGTGATATCGGAAACGCGATCGAGAATTTTCTGGACGTGGAAAGGGATGTTGACAGAGAGGTGGTGGGTAAATTCCTCTATATCCGTCGTGAGATTGATGTGACGAAGCCGCTAAAGAGGGTTCAGATCCCACCAGGGGCTTCAAATATGCTATTACTCCAATACGAAAAACTTCCAAGCTTCTGTGGCTTTTGTGGCATCATAGGTCACATCTAGAAGAATTGTTTGGTAAGATGAGAGGCACCAATTGAGCAAAGGGAATGCATTCATTACCCGGAGAAGATATGCCTCAAGCCGAGAAAAAACCCTTTTCCGAACACACGAAGCCAAAGGAATGAGCAACCGTTTCGCAAGCCATCATAGACGAGGAAAGGGCAAGAGAAAGACGAGTCGAGGGCCTCTTCTATGGAGGTTGATCCTCGACAGCCACTGGTCTCAAAATTATTGAGGAATTTCAAGACCATTGATGTTGAGAGAGCACTGTCATTTCAGAAGCTTGCATGGAAACATATGCGACCTATTAGTGAGCGAGTTG
Source organism: Galium porrigens var. tenue (assembly GCA_012274505.1). Taxonomy (NCBI): domain Eukaryota; kingdom Viridiplantae; phylum Streptophyta; class Magnoliopsida; order Gentianales; family Rubiaceae; genus Galium; species Galium porrigens. The sequence continues at coordinate 9,345 of JAAGWI010021324.1, forward strand.
TTTTGGAGCAGTTTTGTAAGGAGAAGGAAAAAGGGGTTCCTATTACTCAGGAGCCTCGAGTTCGCAATACTCTTGAACGGTTCGACTTGACCTCAAATTTGGAAAAATGGGGCAGCAACCACGTCCAGTATCTCCACCAACCTTAATGTTGTACTCAGTCACTGAACCATTATCTGAACCACAAAAAACTCAAAGTGGTTGAATGATGTGCTTGAGCATCAAAAGTAAAGAGACAAGAAGCTGGGTCGTTTCCAAGGACTTGCTTCTGCGGGTTCGACTTAAGAAGAACTCATAATTATGCAGGAGGAATATGATACTAATCCAGATGCCTCGAATCCATACGACTATGTTGTTACCGAGCCGGTGGAGGTGGAATAAGTTGACAGTACTCTGGTTCTTGAGATGAATCCAAATGCAATGCTGAAGCTTCCACTCAGTCCTTTTCTCAGTGAGGTTCCACTGCACTTTGATACCCCGGCAAAGAAGCAGGCCAGCATGATCGCTAAATATATGAGGAAAGTGTCACCAAAGACCAGGAAACAGAGAGTCAGTGCCGAGAAGATAATGGAGGTCATCCAAAACAGGTTGAAGAATGGTTCGGATTTGGAGAAAATCCAGGCAGCAAAATTTAAGACCAGGAAACCGCTTCGTAGAGGAGGCAGTTCGAGTGAAGGAGGTTTGGCCACTTTTGTGGAGGCTATGCAACCTAAGAGAGCAAAACGTAAGCTCGCAATGGATGACTTGGTGGAGGAGGTGGAGAGTGAGGCTATCAAGAAGGCAAAGTTAATGAAATGAA
>JAAGWI010021325.1:0-10615 GCA_012274505.1 Galium porrigens var. tenue
AATACTTCTCCAAAATATAATTCACTTCCCGTTACAGTTAAAACAAAAAAGGGATTAATAATTGTGTAAAATTTAAAAAAGAAGGGAAAGAAAAAACAGGAAAATCAGAAAATCAAAATTTCATTACAAGAGATCTGCAAATATATAACAGTGAGAGGTTTTGCTCAAATCTCAAAAATTAGGCGCAAAATAAATTCTCCATTTTGCACTCGTAATTTCTACGTTCTTCTTCCCTAGCTTACAGATTTCCAGCCCTAAATTCTGTTAATCTGTTTGCAAATTGTAATCATATATATACGGCGATGTGGAATTCAATCGATAGATTGAGGAAAAGTATCGATGACATAGCGCATGAAGTGTATGACGATGGCGACGGTGAAGATGAAGACGGCGAGCTCTCCTCCCGCGGCCTGCGCGATCGGGACTCCAATTCCTTGTCTGATCGCCGGAGCTCTCACAATTTCGCGCATTCGATGACGCCCACGCATTCTCCTGTTGCCAATGGCTTCGATTCCCCTTACAATTCTCAGGTGCTTGTGCGTTTCCGTTAATTTTGTTCAATTTTGTGCTTGTGCGTTTCAGTTAATTTTGTTCAATTTTGTTCTTTAATTTTTTTGTGTGCAAGAAGGTTATAGGATGGTGTTTTATGGTTTAGGTGTCATACTAGCAATTCGTTTAGTTGCTTAGTTAGGTTATGTTGGAATAGATTTGGGACTTTGGCAGTTTTGGATTGATTCAGTGAGAATTTTAGTGGATTGTTGCTTCTGTAGTTTGGTTGGATCATTGTCTGCGGGAGTGACTGTCTATTTGTAATATAGGTGGAAGTCTTTAGTTTAGGACCAAAAAGCTTGTAAAGTTGAATGTTGGATAAATCTTGTAGAGGGTCGAATATAGCTGCACTGGATGCAGTCCTGTGTAGTACTGTAATCTGGAAAGAGGAGGATCTGTTGAGGGAACAGTTGAACGTACTTAGGTTAATTCATCCTAGTTTCTGCATTTCCGTTTTAAATGAAATTAGATGTTAAGGATACAGAATGTTGCTGGGTGTGACTGTCATCTGATTACACCTGGAGATTAGGACCTTCCCTCATTATTTTTTCCAAATGAATACAGTAGAATATGTGGCACTTAATGTATCAGCAAATTGAACACGCTTGGAGATCATCAATGTGGGTTACATGAGTCTTACTTTAGATCATGTATAAAAAAATTTCATTACTTGGACTGAGATCTTTAGTTACTTTTGAGTAAAACTCGATTCATTATAGATATCATTTCTTAAGTTTACTTTGACATTGAACATAAATTTTCTATTAATTTGTTAGTTCTCTGTATGTTCTTTTTTGATAAATTATGGGATCTGACAGACAAGTCCATTAGAATTGGGATTGAGAGGCTTATTGACATTAATAGAGTATTGCAGATTGAACAATATAGAGCAGACATCAAGAGGCTTCAGGAATCTGAGGCAGAAATAAAAGCACTGTCTGTTAATTACGCGGCTTTGCTGAAGGAGAAAGAGGTGATTCTTTTCTCTTAATATTTTATATGTCTGTGTGTTTTAACAGCGTTTATTTTCACCTCTCGGTTAACCTTTTCTTCTGGCTTCTTCGAACCCCTAAGAAGTTTCTTAGACTGAGGCCTTATACAAAATTCTGATTCAGTTTATGTTGTATAGAGTTACAGTACATACTTTTGTTGTCTTTGTGAATGCATGGTTAGCCCATATGTGGGTCAAAGACCTGGTAATTAAGTTTTATTCAGCTTTTACCTTTCACTAAACGAATTTTTCTATGATAGAATCAAATTTTGAGACTGCATGAAGAAAATGGGACGCTGAAGCAAAATCTTCATACAGTGAATGCTGCTTTGACTTCTTCTAGAAGCACTAAGGTAATCCCTGAAGTTAAACATCTGTTTTATCCACTTCAAACTGTGATTTAGGCAACTCCAGACCTTTACACCATCTTGTTGTTAAGCTGTCAAGTCTACTTTATTTTTACACCAAATAACTGTCTTTTTGTTGGGAATTTTATCTTGTTTTTATTCAGTACGTTCAAATGGCACCCTTTTGTTATATTTATTAGTTTCTCAGGGCTTCATGGTGACCAATGTTATCTATCAATTGTTTAGGGTAGTGGTGACCAGTCACCCAAAAACCTGAATAAAAGCTTGGGGAGAACTCGTTCAAATGGAAGCCCGTCACAAAATGGTGGTATATCTAAACAGAATATTCAAGTCAATGGAATTGAAGGCTCCGAAAAGGTAATGCCTGCACCACATCATGCCATATTAAAACATTACCATTTGTATATCAACAGTTTTGCAGTCAGCAGTTGTTCTTGTATGTTGTGTACCTTCTATATTTAACATAACATACTGTGAAAAGAAGAGTTAGAGTTGAACATTGTGTATCTTTTACTTTTGCTAGTTTGTCACCACCCACCATTTCCTCTCAGTTCTCTTTTAACTCATGATTTCATTTCTACCATCATTTTGTGTCAGGATTAGTGTTTTTCGTAGTTTCATTTTCTTTTTTGGGACATAAAAACTTGACAACTGATGTGTACATGCTTCTAGGAGCTCACAGATTTACTTGAGGAGAAAAGTAGAGCTTTTGCTGCACTTCAAGCAACTCATGAATCAGAAGTAAAACAATGGGGTGCAGAATTGAAAAGGGAGCGTGAAAAGCTCACTCTTATGAATGAAAGAGTGGAAGGTACTTCCACAAAAGTTTTTTTTTTTTTCTCTAAATCCTTGCCACTTTAGTGTTTGATTTGATCCTTGTCTTTTTTCTGTTCTCAGAGGAACAGAAACTCAGACTATCTATTCAGCAGGAGTTAAACTCATTAAGAGCGCAGAAGGATCAGGTGAGTCGTAATTTATTCTCATTATTGTCAATTGCTTTTGTAACCTTTCACATTGAACAATTGGTTGATGCAAGAATCTCATCATGTTATGTGCACACACTCCACTCTACTCTTGCAACAACCTCGGATCAGTGTGGCGTAAATTATTTCCCTTATTGTCCACTGCTTTTGTATCATTTCATGCATCATAATTTGCTAGTACCAGATTTTCACTATGATATGCACGTACTTTGTTACAAGCCCACTGCCTCTCTCCACCTTGACTTAATGATAGCATTTACCCAGAACCAGAATTTTTTTTAATTCTTTCCTTCTTCTTTCTTTCTCAGTTGTACTCTGAGAAGTCAAAAACTCAGGATGAATTGAACCAGAAGATATCCGACATAGGAAGATTACAAATGGAGTTGCAAAGAAAAAACCATGGCGAAACTGATGAGGCAGTGGATAATTTGAGAAGGGCGATTTCAACCCTAGAGAAAGAAAATAGTACCCTAAAGGTAGCAATGTTTATATAATTTACATATTTTCTATCAAGGATATTACCTTTTAGATATAGTAAATGTAATTCTGATGTTGTTTTTTGAATTTCATGCCTAGTATTGATTCAATTTTGCAATTTTAGGTTAAGAATGATGAACTTGCAGCTTCCTTAGAAGCAACAAGGGATAGTTCAGCAAATAAACATCAGAGTGAGGTGAGCTTCTTGTAGTTCATGTGGTTGGGATTTTCAAAAATCTTATTTGCTTTAGCCTCTGTATTTCCTTTATTGGCTAGGATACATGTCTAAGCCTCTGCTAAGCAAATTTAATTGTGGGTATATGCAGTCTTTAAGAGATTCAGCCTGGAAAGAAGAAATGGAAAAATCTTTGAAAAAGCTGGAAAAAGAATCGACGGAAGTTCGCCTAGAGAGGGATAAAGCATTGCAAGAACTTAAACGTCTGAAGCTGCATTTGCTTGAAAAGGTCTGTCCTTTGGTGCAAGAATCTTTTATCTTTTCACCAACTCTGTTACAAAGGAAGCTTTAGTTGCAAAAGTAAATGTTTTGTTTTAACCTTCAGGAATCTGAAGAGGCTGAGAAGATGGATGAGGATAGCAAGGTTATTGAAGAACTAAGAGCCGCTAATGATTATCAGAAATCTCAAATATTGCAGTTGGAAAGAGCTTTAAAGCTGGCCCGGACAAACTATGAAGATCTTAAATTATTGAATGAAAATGAAACCAAGAAGTCTAAGGAAGTAATTGATGAGTTAAATAGGAAACTGGAGAGTTGTATGAGCATGATAAAGGCCAAAAATGTTGAAGTTCTCAACCTGCAAACTGCTCTTGGCCAATATTATGCTGAAATAGAAGCTAAGGTATGCCATGTGCTTCATTCATGAAGATAATTCATAGATTTGAACAAATCAATTGTATTTTTAAGCAGATATAGAAGTATATTTTCTACGTGCTTGGGTTTCATTATTGGATTTCTCAGGGATATTCTATTTGTTTCAATGTCTTCAGGAGCGACTCGAGGAGGATTTAGTTGCCGCAAAAGAAGAATCTACCAGACTCTCGGAGCTCTTAAAGGTCCAATGCGCATGTTGTTTGTTATTTTAATGTGCTGAATAATTCATGCTACTTAAAAGTTAAAACAAAATCATTTGCCTTAAAAGGTCATCTCTGTTTCCGGAAAATGAGAAATAAAAAGCTGAAAAATCTTCAACTTTAATGGTGCCTTTACTTTATGTGTGAAATTGAGCCTTTGCTTCAAGCCTATAAATGACTTGTTTATGCTTCAAGCCTATAAATGACTTGTTTATGCTTCAAGGAGACCTTTTGTTCCTAATGCCATCAGAAAAATTGGAATAACAATTTAAAATGATTCATTTTGTTATATGTTCCCTTTGTAGAAATGATCTTAAATAATCTGTTTTATTTCCCGAATAGAATGAAGCTATAAATTAAGATTCCGTCAATTTGCTCTAAGTTTGGCATCTTTCTGTCATCAGGAGTCCCATCAGCAAATGGAAACATTAAGGGTGGAAAAGGAAGAAATAGTTGCTAATCTGTCAAAAAGTGATAGGATGCTTGCTGAGGGAAAGAACAGAGTGACTAAGCTTGAGAGTGACAATGAAAAGCTACGCCGTGCCCTTGAACAAAGCATGACAAGGCTGAATAGGATGTCTGTCGATTCTGACTTCCTTGTTGACAGGTTATATATTTCTTACCTCGATTCTTATTGATTTAATCTGGACTTTTCCTTTTTTAATGTTTGAGATCTCTTTTGAATTAATAGAAAACTGGGTAGGCCTGTGACTTGTATTTGCACTTGACTGCACACTATTGTTTTGGATCTGGTCATCCTTTTTAATTGTTATTCTAAAAAAGAGTAATTTTTTGGCTGTTTCTATTTGCATATTTCAAAAACATCAAACTTCAAATGATTAACAAGTGCAACTTTTGACAGGCGAATCGTGATCAAATTATTGGTAACTTACTTTCAGAAAAACCACAGCAAAGAGGTATGGTGCTATTTATGATGTTAATTATTCTATAAAGGGACAAGCATTTTTGTTTGCTCCATAAAAGACTTAAATCAGGGCTGACGCTCTTTATTGGACTTGAATCTGTTTCTTATAGGTTTTCCATTTGAGCTTTTATCATCTGGAACCGTTAATAGGCTTTCGGCTATTGTCTTATGGAAGCAAAAGTTCTGAAGGATTAAGGGTTTTGCTTCATTATCTACAGGTTCTGGATCTTATGGTCCGTATGCTGGGATTTTCTGAAGAAGACAAGCAGCGGATTGGTGGTGCTCAACAAGGAGGTAAAGGTGTCGTCCGTGGTGTGCTCGGGCTTCCTGGCCGATTAGTCGGCGGCATTTTGGGTGGCGGTTCTACTGAAGCTTCAAGCATGAAATCAGATGATCAGGCATGTTTTTGCTTCTTTTTTTTCCATCTATTCTTTGCTGAATAATTTACTGTGGCAAATGTTTCAGTTTGCTTTTTTGCTTTCTCCATTCTTCATCTTAAGATTTGTATTAAATTGGTATGCAATCTTTTCTTGTTGACATCAAGTTCTTGTTTCTTGTATATTAAGGCTGAAGCTCACTAGCTCATGTTACATGTGTTTGATGGAAATTACCGTTGTAGATCAATTGGTATTTTTAAGTGTCATTGTTTCCATGAGTCGTGAAGTGTTTATATGTTTGAAATGTTATGGTCAAATTTTTTTTACTTTCTTATCCTTAGTGCGTTTTCTGGACACAGTCTTTTGCAGATCTGTGGGTGGATTTTCTTCTCAAGGAGAATGAAGAGAGAGAAAAGAGAGAAATGGCTGGAGGGTCATCAGAAGAACATCTCAACAAAGAAAGTCCGACTACCTCAAAAGTTGGCACTTCATTGGGCAACTTACCAAACACAACTGGTAGTTCCGGTTTTGGTAGACCAAGTCCTTTGCAGCATCAACACCTTAGCACGATGCCCATTCGAGGAACCATCCCACCCTTGGAAACTTCCGAATCCGAATTCTCAACAGTACCTTTATCAGCGGGTGAAAATAGCCCTCAAGTTACAAGATTGTTTGGAAGATACTCATAACTTGTTTCTGTGTAAGTAAAGGAAGGCAGTAAGTTTTGATTCTCGTATGTATTGTCGATTGTTGGGTCATATGGTTGCTATTTGTTCATTCAATTCTTTTGTATGATCATCTAACCGAGGGTGGTTGATGGCCACCAACCCCTTTTGGTTTGATGTCTGGTCCATCTCCAAACCCCACCCCTTTAGCTATACATGTAAATGAATACTTTGGATTTTATTCAAGAAAATCATATAGAAACCTTCGAACCGTCTTGTGCGTACCTTACATTATATATCTAGTCTTTTTCTGTTGAATAATAACCAAAATATAATGCATTCTTCTTTTTTTTATAATGCATTCTTCATGACATTTTGTACCACCGAGTATAGGTAGCATTTACACAAAACTCCCTTTCAATACCAAATTTTCATCACACTGTTTAACCCGAGCAAAATTTTGGTCTCTCCTCTCCTTTTTTTTAGAATTTTGGATATTCTTCCAGCTTGAATGTTCACAATTCTCTCTCAAAATATTCGTACAAAAATATACACGTTCACAGTTGTCACAAAGATTTCACGACATGGAAGTGGTACAACTACAAGAGTGGAAAAGTGGTTTTATCATTCAACTGGGCTAACTTTGATTCCATAGCAAACATGTATCAAGAAATCCCAATTTAACACAGCAAATGGCTCAATAATAATAAGAAACCATTTACAAAATACTGTTGAAGTTCAAAAGAGATGACTTAATAGATCACTACCATGCCGAGTAACCCACTCCTACTAGCATAGACTAGAATAGACGACAAACACGCTAACCAATCAATCCATCAGATAATACTTCAGCAACGAAATCATTCACGAATCAAGATAGCTGCTCCAGCAAAGCAAAAGTTTCAAACTACATTTAGAAGATTCACATAATATTTCATCAGCTTTTAGAAGGCACCAAGCTGTTTTCCACGTTCTCAAGCTTTTTTCTTGTTCTTCAAATTCATATATCTGGGCATTTTGTTCAAAGCTTCTTGGACAACTACTTTGTCGAACACAGCATACTGCTTCTTGATCTCAATCATTGCCTTCTCTGCATAATGATCAACCTTGTCCTCATACTTCTCATACAGAACGGGTACAGTGTGCAGCAACACAAATGCTGTTTCATCAAAATCAAGCACATCACTTATTAATAGTAGATACGCAAAAGCCAAATTCTAAATATTGTGCTAGAAAATAATCCATTGTACAATTAAGTTGTGCAACTTACTTATATAGAACAGAGTCAAGAAATTACAGCAACTGCCAAGCACAGAGAAGAACCAAAGCCCAGCAATGACCTGAAAGCAGAACAGAAGCTTCAATTAACTTTTGTATAAATCTCAAAATATGCAAGCTACAGATTCAAATTCAAACAGCAGTCTGACAATCAAAAACTAGCAGGCAGAATGGATCTCATAAAAGATAATGTAATGACTTACAATCAAAAACTTCTTCAGGTCCCTTCCAGAAGCAATCTCACGCAACACGGCAAGAGCATTGTTAATCTCTGTTCTCAGAACCACAGCAGTCTGAACAAATGGCTCCTCTGCTAGACGAACTTCAGGAATGCGTGGAGGAGATCTGCACACAACTCATAACCACATTAATACGAAAACTAAAATACACCATACAGTCGCTCCAATCTCAATCAATAAGCAAGCATCATCTTACTTGTTGATGAAAGTTGTCGCATTCGACCACAGGAATGACATGGCAAGAACAAGAATCAGAACATGGCACACAAGAGTCAGCAGGTGGTACTCCAGAAACTCAAACAGAACCCACACTAGGGTAGCTCCACCAAGAGTCACAGCAGAAATCTTCTTGTTCCTCCACAAGAACACATCAGCAGCTAAAGTCAACCCAATACAACACTATTCAGTTCACACTCACATACAACAGCATTTAAAATAATCGCATCAGCCGATGCTCAAATCTGAGTAACCAAAACACGGTATGCACTAATTTTAACCTTAATTCACACACCAAACCCTAAACCCCCCAAACTTGGAAAACTGAACACAAGGCAGAATATGACCTAAATGGATTAGATAAGCAATCTATCACTCAGATAATTATAATCGTACTCATCATCCACATTAAAACAAAATCCAAGCAATTATACAGCAAAATTCAACATATTATCCCCAGCTGTGCAATAAATCCCAAAGCTAACCATCTATCAACTAGTAGCTTAAGATAGGCAATCTATCACTTATACAAACAAAATCCGAGCAGATAAAGCATCAACAAAACATAAACAACTAGATACACACGCAATCAATTAATTCTAAACAATATGTACTAGATCTGAAACAAAACAGGAAAATCGTAAATCTAAATCAAGCAATATGAACGAAGTAATTAAGTAACCGTACGTTTGCCTCCGCCGAGCACCTTGTGGACCGGCTTCTCCCGGCCGAAGAGTCGAGAAATCTTTGCCTTCATCGTCGAGGACGACGGTGGAGACGACGGCGACGATGACTTCGGAATCTTCTCCGACTTCTTCTCGGAATCGGAATCGGACGACGAGGATGAAGAACCGCCCTCGTCGTGGCTGTGGAACTTCTCGGTTATCTTGTCCATCAGCGTCTCCTCCTTCTTGTGGTCCAGCTCCTCCACGTGATCCGCCATTTTTTAGAGTGCTGCAGAAACCCTAGGGTTTTCAGAATTGAAGGTTGAATTTGAATGTAAATTGGAGAAGGACAGACAAGAGAGCTTTGGAGTTAAGCAAAGGTGAAAGCAGAGAATGGGTTGAGGATCGGGATTTTATATGCGAAAGGTTAGGTTCGGATATGACCGAGCCTGCGGTTCGGTGCTTTTGAAATGGAAAGGCTTAGCGGTGTGGCTTATCGAGGTGACTAACAGCGTGAAGCAGCGTTGACAGCGATAGACTCTGTTTCTATGTGCTGTGGGTAAATAGTAAATTAAATTAAACCATTCAACAAGTAAAGTTGTATTATTTATATCTTAGTGCTGTGAATTTTGCTTTAATTTGTTCAACATGGTATACTCCATCCTCCATCCTCCATCCGTAACTGACCAAAATTTCTTACTTTTCTTTTTAATCTGTTCCAACTAAAATTTCTTACTTTCTTTATCTCCTTTTGACATAGAAAATAAATACAAAAAAAAAATCTTTAATAAGTTCTTACAAATAATAATAAATTAAATGATATTTCATTTATATCCCTTAAAACTTCACTTATAAGATATAAAATACACTCTTCTTAAAATCTGTGCCAAAATCACCTAAGAACCTTAAAACTTCACTTATAGGATATAAAATATACTCTTCTTAAAATCTGTGCCAAAATTAAATACGAACTTTTGACTGGCCTTCATATTAAATGTGAGTGTTACAGTGATTAAAGAAGGTTAATAAAGATTGAGGGGTATTTATATTTTTTTGAAAAGAAAAGATAGAAATGTCCTTATAAAAATGTCAACTACATCCTTCGTATTTATATTAATATAACACCACCAAATTGCACATGAATTTAGGAGACGACAGTGATCAGCAAATATAAAAGAAATGGTTGATATTAATCTAGATCTTACCGAATTAGGAAAATGTTAACTTAAGTGAACCATTAAAATTAAATAAGTGTGAGTATACACGTGCATGTACATAATAAAAATGAAATAGAAAATGATAATTGCTTTAGAGATAAAATGCTAGTTGAATTATCTAGAAGTTCTGAGTTCGATTCCTGCCTGAAACAAGGGGATCTGTGGAATTTTTTTTGGTTCATTTGATTAACCAATTTGTTATAAAATTAAAGTTTTCTTTTAAAATTCAAAGAAGCATCAACCAGTGATTGATATCATCCACAGCAAGTCCCATGGGTTCGGGCGGTTGGGGCGCTGCGGGCGAGCGTTTCGCCTTTTTGATATCATCCGCTAAAACTTAATTTTTATTTTGGTAACTTTAAACCATTAAATGGAGGAAACCTTTTTTTTTTTGAAAAATATCATTCATAATGTTGGGAAACGCCCAACTGCGATTACAATAAGTGGAATCAAACATCTAGTCTAGGTATCCTATCAAGGATAATCAAACTAAATGCTAATCAGACTAATTGTCCTATTACAAAGAAGAGATCCAATAAAAATAGTATTACCCCCTCAGGAGATACCTAGCCACCA
>JAAGWI010021418.1:468-10558 GCA_012274505.1 Galium porrigens var. tenue
AAAATACCGAGCTACATTTAGCAACACCCTTAAATTATTATTTTAGTTGCCAATTTAGTATATTGTATATCTTAGATATGATATTTACTGTAAAAATTTTATTCCAATATGAGGTGGATTGCCAAAACGATGTTGTTTCGTTAATTATATATTATATGGTGATTCTTTTTCTTCTTCCATGCTAATAATAATCTATTAAATATTAATCAAATGAGACGAGCGCCCACCACTTAACTAGTTTTTTGGAAAAGTAACTGAAATTTTGCTTAAGACACCCTGAGAATCCACGATAGTGGATGCTCTTAAATGCTCTCCAATCATCTTCTTTGATGATTATCAACCCAAAACCTCTTCCCAAAAGCAATCCTGCATATGTTTGTGCTCGTTGTGGAAATCAACGTGAGACCAGATTCAGCCTTTTTTCGTATCTTCGATATAGATCATCCGAGATGCTTCATCCACGCAAATTGACCGAAACGGTAAGTCCTTTCATACTCGGGAGATGAAGGACACCAATTTTCCTCGTTTCTCTCCACTCTTGATTGAATGGGGCGAATGCAATATCCAGACCATTGTAGATAAATCTTGGCTGACCACACAATTTTAGCCGGCTGCAAAAGATTTAAGTCATGGTTCTTCATTACTTTTTCAGCTAGTCTAGGTGAAGAAACTACTAGGTTATAACCAAACTTTAATAACATTGAAGGACAGTATATGATTGAAAGTTTCCATAAGCACTCGTGAAGGTAAGAAATGTCGATTTGGTGCAACTTTTCTATCAATGGAAGCCTTGGAGGGCCTGGCGGATTTTTATTTTTCAGGGATTTTTTCTTCTGCTGGAGGAAGAAAAGTAGGAGGGAGTAGGAAGAATGATGGATGGATGAGGAGGAATTCCATTTTGTAGATTTGGTGAAAGTTACATTGATTCTTGCTTGTTGGAAAATTTGTACAGAAACAAAATAGTTAACCGATTAAAAAAATACTGTAGTTAACATGTTGAAACTTATGCATGCATGTCAAATATCAAAAATTGTCTTCCCTATAATATAATGTCTTTGATTTTTGAGACAAACTCCCTACAGACAATTCAGATCTCTGAAGGATCAAGAAAATGCCTAAAATTCAGAAAATTGTCTGAGAGAAAATAAGTTTTTGACCGGCAAAACTAAAAATAAACAAAGAAGAGTACTCTAAAAAAATAAGTCATTTGTATATCTATGGTAGTGTAGTAACAAGCATTAGCTTTTTTTTCCCAGTAGTAGCATTCTTTTCTACATCCAAAGCATCATCTTCATGACATGGATGCAAATAACAAGGATGAATTCGTGCCACCAAAACCAAAAGAATTTGACATTGCTACTCTAATATCCATCTCTTTTGAAGCTGTTAAGGGCATGAAATCATCCGTGAACACTGGATCTGGTTTGGTTAGATTAAGCGTCAGGGGAGCAACACCCTACAGATTACCAAAAACACAAAAATGAACTAGTTAGAACTACCAAAATGGGGACCAATTGATCTCTAATGAAGTTTTTAGATAATCTTAGGTACATCAAAGATTTTGAAAACCCACCAATATGATTCCTAGGTGTATCTACAAATATAATTGCATCACCGACAAAAAAGATCACTTCACAGGCATATACAGAAAGTTTATAATTATTTTAAAAAAAAAAAAACCCCACCAAAAAACATCAGCACAATTCATTGAATTCACTATATAGAAGTAGCGGACTAAACATATCCTAACCTGGTGAATTGACAAAACGGTGAATATTGCTTCCACAGCTCCAGCTGCTCCAAGGAGATGGCCAATAGCACCCTATAACAGTGTGAATTTAGAGTTATTTCCACAGAAGAAAATTGGCATTCAGGATCATTATTTAAACCGGGGACTTTGCACTACTGGACTAGCTATCAAGATAAGTTATACAGAGGCTATTGACTATCATTACTTATCTTTGAGAAATACGTCAACACTCAAGACTTTTCTATCTATGTAAACAAGAAAATATGTCACATAAATCCAATCGTGGTCGACTTTCAACTGTATGATCAAATAAAACTAACCCACAGGTAATCTTTTCCAACTATTAGAGATTTAACCAACTGATAGCATTGAAAGAAAAGATATCATACAGAATCCTAGTATTTCATCACCCTCCACACATCAACATGGAAACGATTTTGAGATTTTTATGTATCTTTACTCTTATTGCCCAAAGAAAATTCACACCATTCTCACAATTACCTTTGTAGAGGATAGTGCCAAAGAACCTGATGTTGCACTCGAGGAAAATAGAGACTTAATTGCTTTGGCTTCAATGGCGTCACCTGCGAATGTAACCAATACAATAAGAAACTAACTCAAAAGTCTCAGTCTATTTTGGAAGTTCAGGAAGTAGTTCAGGCACCTACCCAAAGGTGTAGATGTAGCATGGGCATTGATGTAATCTACTTGAGTAGGATCAAAACCAGACTGTCAAACACAGAAAGCAAAAGATTAAGAGCAAGCAATACAATCAATTATAATTAAGTAAGATTGCTTAGGAAGCCAAGTTTTAGCAGAAATGCAGATCTCCTCAGCTTTGTTGCAGATTATGCTTCCAAGAACCTCTATTTTTTAAACAATGAAATGGAGGGAGCCCCATCACCTGCTCTAAGGCACGCAACATGGCCAAAGAAGCCCCTCTTCCATCAGCATGTGGCTGTGTAATGTGATGTGCATCACCTGAACAGAAATAATCCTCATAACCTGAAGAAAAGATCAACGCATATACTCAAGGGAAATCAATATGCTGGATTTTATTTGATGCGAACCTGACATCCCATAACCACGAATTTCTGCATATACTTTAGCTCCTCGCTTCTGTGCATGCTCTAGCTCCTTCGGAACGAAATTAAAGATAAATGAATGTACAATTTAAGGCAAAACTGAACACAAAAAAAATAATGAGGTTCTTTGTTTATTACAATATTTATATATGTTAACTGATGAAAAGCATCATATGGGAAAGTTGAGCTTATATATAAATATTTGTAGAGTAGACATTTCAGTTAAGCTTGCTGACATTCAAGAATCGAATAATATACCTTTCACACCAGTGATACATCATACATGTAATTTGTGATCTTAAATGTAACACTTCCTTGTGCATACAAATTACAGCCATTTTTACAATTGTAATATAGATATTGTGGCCGGAAGTAGCAACACAATTATGAGATCCATGATCTATCATTTTAAGGGCTTAATCAGATTCAGATCTAGTTGACTTAACTAACCTCTAGCACCAGAATACCAGCACCTTCTCCAATCCTGATTCAAGCAATAATATGTTTGGATGAGTTTCCAGAACTTATATTTAGACAATGTACTAAACGACTTCTTGCAGCTAGCACTCACACAAAACCATCACGACCACAGTCAAATGGTCTTGAAGCTTCTTTTGGTACAGAATTGTAACTGGTGGACAATGCCTTTGATCTGTGCATAATGTCATGTGTAAGCTGAAATACTAGGTACTTTAATTGACAAGATATTAAAAAAAACTAAAATGTTGTTACTATTTTGTAATACAAATGCACATAAATCAAACAAAGAACAGAAGTAGAATTGAGACTAGAAGCAAGGACAGGTCAATCCTATAGTATTGTTAGTAGGGTCGAGTTTTACTTCTGACTACCGTCCATGTCTTTTTCATATAAAAGTATAAACACAAGCCAATCTGGGAGAAAAAATAATTAAAATCATGCAAATACATGTTTTTTTTTCGATAATATAGATATTAGTTAACCAGAAAAAAAACACTAATTTCGTAGCAGAGCTCGTCATATTTTATGGAAACACAACTTTATGTTAGACCACACAGATCATAAACTAGCAAAAATGATTACCTGCAAAATCCAGCTATTGATAAAGCATCAATACTGGCTTCAGTACCCCCAGCAACCATCACATCAGCATCTCCAAATTGAATCATCCTAGTTGCATCACCTATTGAATGCGCCCCAGTAGCACAAGCTGTCACTGCAGCATGATTTGGCCCCTAGATTCAAAATAAGCACTAGAATATGCAACTACGCT
Organism: Galium porrigens var. tenue; assembly: GCA_012274505.1. Classification (NCBI taxonomy): domain Eukaryota; kingdom Viridiplantae; phylum Streptophyta; class Magnoliopsida; order Gentianales; family Rubiaceae; genus Galium; species Galium porrigens. The sequence continues at coordinate 4,556 of JAAGWI010021418.1, forward strand.
TTTTTCATATTTATAAGCTATAAATATCTTTCCAACAAGGAATGGGGAACAAATAAGATACACATTTAAGAACACAACTCCTTCATAACCACAAGCTTGAGTTCTTTACAAGTAAATCAGAGGGTGGGAGACTTCAACCCCTCACATAGACTATTCTTTGTTTAAAATTAAAACCAAATGAAATACTCCCTCCGTTCCACAAATAACTACCTACTTTTAGGTCAACTTTCAGAAGACATGTTTGAGCGTAAATTTCAATTTGTACATGAATGACAATGTCATCATGTTGGATACTACTGGATTCTATGAAAAATCTATTTTCGAGAAAACAAAATTTCATGCAAAACTAATATATAACTAAAGTTATTGATGGTCAAACATGGCTTCAAAAATTTGCCACTTATTTCTGGAACGGAGGGAGCAAGTTTAATCACTGTTCAAGTATATTGGAGGGAACTGAACTGTAATAGAGAGAACCAGAACTAATAGTCTTTCATTTTTCTCAAGTGACTTGTTATTATTGAAATCTATACATCACTATTAGCGATGGGAACTAGATGAAATCCTTCATATAAACACTTCAATAGGCTATTTGAAACTGCTCTTCTCTCAATTCAATAGCAATTTAATGTGTACCTGGAACCCATATGTCATACTAACATGGCCAGAAGCCATGTTGATGAGTATCCTTGGAATGAAAAATGGACTCAGACGACGTAGGCGCTTCATCAAAAGACGAAAGTGTCAGTATAATAAACAAAAGAGAAAAAAGAAAAAAAAAACACATTAAATGAGGAGATCGGAGATTTCAAGAATAGCAAAGATTGGAAATAAGAATAAAAATCAAGTGTATGCACAGGAGACTACCTTTTCACATATCAGTCTTGACGCATCCAATATATCACAGATGCTTCCAGTGCCAGCACCAATAGATACGCCCTACATGTATTCATCTTTGATATACAGGAGAAATTAACATGGCAAGAGCATGAGGCTTTAACCCACATTAAAATAAATAAATAAAAGGGTCATTACCGTCATTTCCTTCTCACTTTGTTCATTTGGCAGCCAATTAGCATCTCTAAGAGCCTCGTCAGCTGCACATAATGCATAACCTATAAACCTTGCAATTGATCTATGATCCTGAAACACAATTTACTAGTCAAAATATTGCTTGACTGCATGCTAAACACATCTCCCTTAGCCTAGCCTCATAAAAAGAAGGAAAGAGCCATTGAAGGGAAAGTTGCTCATCCAGATGAGCTACCCTCTGAGATAATCATTTAATACTATATTGAAGTTATATCAATTGACAAAGTTTTAGCATGCCAAGGTAAACAGATACAAGCAAAGTCCAGTATATTGCTGAACAGAAGGGCAAGACAATCTATCAGTTGTTTTTATTGAACTTTCGAGCCTGAAGTAGTGGTAATAGTTTTTCTTGGAATTAGCCTTTTCATTGTGGAATTCTATGAATCGGATTAAGATTTTTAAAAACAAACATATTTTTTAATTCTCAGTCAAGAAAACCAGTTACTTCATACATGCAATAATCAGAATTCAATAACCTACTCAAACAAGAGGGAGGAGTTGCTAATTAAGATAAAAGCGTCAAAACCTTGAAAAGTACACACTACCTTGGAATTCAGCCACGACCCCTCATTAAATTCACCCAAATTATTCCCACAAGGCACAACAGCAGCAACTTTTGATGCCAGCTGATCATATGTGTGCAACTGTGTTTCTTTATCAAATCCATTCATCTTCATATCCTCGGGGGTTATTGTCCTAACACCGCATTTCCCTGCCAACAGATGCTTCCAAGTTGTCTCAACACCACACCCCAAAGGTGTCACCATACCTAGGCCTGCAGCCATTGGTTGCACCAAAAAGAACCAAATTTAACTTACCAAAGGCCAGATTACATTTGTTAGACCTAGTTCTTTTACAAAAGTACTCCATCATATAGTGCAACTTAAATCCTTAACACTAATGAAAATTCGTTCCTAGAAAACTACAACAGAAATAAAAGATATATAACATTACAACTAGATAACCATCTCCCCTCGCACACACCATGTTTATATAAAAGTAAAGACCATTTTGTAATACTAACCATTGCAAATTACTCAATGTTACAAGAAACTGTATGATTAAAAAAAAGAACAAAGAACAAATACCTTAAACAAAGAACAAATCCTCATCTCAAAAACACAAAAAAGAAAAAATACTCATCAAACTCTCTTCTAACCTCATCTAATCAATGGTGGAACACAGGGGGGACTGGAAGGTGTCTAATCCCAACCAACTTATCTTTTTTCTTGAAACACTGCCTACAATTTTTTTGGGACTGCTTGAAATTTTACGGCCCCTCCATAATATATGCAGCAGCAGTTATACAGCAGGATTTATTGTTGCTTTTTATCCATATTTAAACTCTCTTCTGCAGCTTAATTTGGTTAATTAGCTCAAACTTAATGCTGCACATCCCACTTACAATTGGAAAAGTAAATTAAAAATACAAATTTACATAGGAAAAACAAATTAACAAACAACCATACAACCAAACAACAATTTTTTCTCTTTACCAAAAAAAATTCTCTTTATTTTGTATCTAATATTTAAAAAGAGTAGAAATTGCAATATTGGAACTTGCAAAAACACAAAATCAATAAAAAACACCTTCATCAATTTAGTAAAGGATATTGCAGAGAGATATAACATATATTCGATCATTTATACCTTTTTTTATAATTAAAGAGATGAGAGCACAACTCAAATGAATTTACTATGCCTATTTTATAATTTTAGTAGGTCTCCACTTCGACAGATTCCTGGTTCCGCCACTGCATCTAATAATTAAGAAGATTGAAAAGGAAGTTCATACCAGTTACGACAACTCTTCGAAGGAGCCTTGACGGGGGAGGCCCGAAAGCTGAGGAGAAAAATCTTTTGAGCATCCTCTGCTGATATTTACGTGTCATACCAAATTCTTTACAGCATCCCCACATTTTTCCTGCACTTCGGGTCCCTTTTTATTTGTGACTGCAGTTGGTCCAAAAACACAATTGATTCAGGCAAACACAATTGATTCAGGCAAAAACAAATTATTTGAATTAATGCATTTTGCCTATTCCATAACTACAAATATGCTTGTTCTACATGAGAAGAAAAAATATTTAGAAAAGTTTCAGCCATTGTTGAGCATATGAAGACTGACCAACAAAGAAAAAGCTTTAGGTAATCAGTTCATATTTACTTGAAACTTCAAATCTAACCGAATTCCTCATTTTCTTTCCTTAAAGCTCAGAAATGGCCCCAAAAATGTAACACCGTTGATTTGACCAACTTGCTGAATAACAAGTATTAGGTCGAGTCAAGGTGAGTTACCAAGAGCCCAACTGGAGTCAGGTCTTTTACATGTAAAACCGATCAATAAAATTATGCGGAACCATAATATAGAATTTCAATTTATATCCTTACTTCCTATTACATGATACATCTTACATTCCAACCTAAAATCTACAAAGGTTTTTGGTTTACAATTCTATCTATGTAAAACTTAGGCTCGATGATCGAAGTTCAGTTTTTGGTTTACAATTCCATCTACGACTCCTAGATATAGTTCCTTAAATTTGGGTACTCTAATGTTAAACATATAAAACATTGAAACTTAAAAATTACGTTTTCTAAGTTGTCTCCTATTCAGAAAAAATGTTTTTAGAAACTGATTTAGATCAAATATTTCGAAGGTATAAAAGCCAGTTAAAATGAAATCAAGTTGTTTCCTATTCAGAAAGAATGTTTTTAGAAACTGATTTAGATCGAATATTTCGAAGGTATTAAAGCTAGTTAAAATGAAATCGAAGTTAAACAGCAGTGCTGCCCTTCGAAACTAATTAAAACAAGGAAAACATTAAACCTAGTTCAAGTTTTAGAACCTGAAGTATATTTTAAAACTCAGGAATTTCAAAATACAAACTCAAGGATATCAAATTCACTTTGACATAGTTTCTAAGTTGCTGCCCTTGCCCTTACACACACTTGAAAGGAAAATGTAGAAACTTAAGAAAATCTTGGTCTCAGAATTGCGCTAAAGTCTATGTAAAAATAACTTTAAATGGATGTACGGCTAAAAAGATATGCTCTCTTTTCAAAACTGATTTACTGAGACTTCAGAAACTTCGTAAGCACTTTTCTCACTGATTTTCAACCGAAATAAACAGTTCTTGAGGTTAAAATGTATCTCATAGTTTCAGGATCATAAGGATGCAATAATCAACCAAATCAGAACTACAATTTAAAAAATATGATCATCTTAAGGTACTTTTATTCAAGACTTTTTCAGAAATCGTAGAACCTTAACTAACCATTTTTCCACTGGTATTATAATTATTAAATCAGTTATTGATCTGAAAATATAGTTTAAAGTTGCAGGATTGAAATCATGCAAATATTAACCAAAACCGAGTTACAGTTGTTATGGTGGTTTCAAGTTAGGTGTATTCAAAAACTATGTTGTGCAGGCAACAGATTTCAAAGTCGATTATCTAACTCATTATTTGGTGTATTTTGACAATCCAAAGCTCTATCCAATAGTTTATCTTACAAGTATTGCAGAGGTGTAAAATTCAGTAAATACAGAGTTACGGTTTAAAGGATATGGGTTCTTAAAGTGTTTCCATTTACTCTGCTGCAAACAAAACATGCAAAAGTGCAGAAATTCAAAACTCTTTTTCTCACTAGTTTCTTAACCAAATTGATCGATTCTTGATCTCAAATCATAGGTCTAATTATCAGGTTTTCAAATGTACCAACTACCAACATCATTCAAAAATGATTTACGGATTTACGGATATGATATTTTAAATTTCAGTACTCAAACTAGACCAAATAAAAATCCCAGATTTCAAAATATTCTTCCTAATTTATGTTCTTCCCCAAACAAATTTCTCCTTTTCTCAATTTCTGCAAATTTCATCATGTAACTCATGTATGTTACCCTATTCATAAGATTTCATCAAGACCCTTAAACCTATTTATAATCCCCAATCTTAATGAAACAAGGGTTTACCTTTATTGCCTTGAGAGTGTTGATTTTCCCCTAAATTGGTAGTCGATTGCTAACTCCTAATCCCTGGCTTCTTTTCTCCTCTTAAGCGGCTGCTAACTTCTAAGCTCTTGCTCCAGTACTCTCCTTGCTTCCTCAAAGATCGAGTTGCATAATTTTTCTATCGAATTTGTGGATTTTGGCTGCAGATATGAAGAAGGTGAGGAGGTGCTGAGGTGGCGGGTAACAATCTAGCTGTAAGAATTCTGAGATGTGCCACAATAACTGTTACAGATACAGAGCAGACTGAGCCAAAAACAACACAAACGAACAAAATCTGAAGCTCCAAAACAGCACTAATCTCTATCATTTCAAAACCCTAATCCTAGGGCCGATTAAATTCACGAAATAATCGAAACGATAGCATAAGATTATCATCACGATAGAGGGGTATGAGCTAGAAGATTCATCATCACGATCGAGGCGTATGAGCTAGAAGATTCATCACCTCTAGATGAAGATGCACAACAAGCGCTCTGATTCGTGCAGCTCCGGTTAGCTCTGTATTCGATTGTTTTTCTTCGTGTTTCTGCGGCTGCTGTGAAGAGTGTAGCTGCAATTTATATGGATGAAGAAATCTGGGTTCGGCCCAGAAGTTTTGGGCCGCTGTAATTAATTGTAACGATCTCTCAAGAATCCAGTAGCAATTTGGTACTTTTGCTCAATCTAACTATAAATGTAAAAGTGAAGAAAAACCGTAAAGAAATGGTAAAATTATAAATTACATTGATCAGCTATCTTTCTGATCATTTTCCTTCCTGAAATCCACCTCTTTTATGCCTTGTGATTGCAGCAGAACTGTCATCGTCCAACTGCCTAACTGACCGAACGGCTAACTGCTCCGAAATGCCTTTCTTCTGTTGAAGTCAAGTGGATAGCTAGCTATAAAAGTA
>JAAGWI010021446.1:0-13713 GCA_012274505.1 Galium porrigens var. tenue
TAACAAAAACAATAGTAATTAACAAACAATATTAATTCATCAAGATGTGGAATGCGGAATTCACAACAAAAGATCAATTGTTTGTTAAGCAGACTACTTGGTATCAAAGCAGGTTTAAGGATGAGACAATCTGAGAATTATAGCAAGGATTGTCTAATCTATAAGGACTACCTGGTATCAAATTTTTAAGGATTGTATCTAGCAAGGAAAGCAAGAAGGTTCCTGGGCTTAAGAGGAACTTTCAGAAGAAGCCTAGAGAGCCAGCTCAATCCAGAGACGGAGCTGGAGATATCCCAACAAAGGAGGGCCAACCTGGTGCCAGGAGAAAACTTGTACAGGTCAGGATGGCAGGAAGTAAGGCACCGGATATACCAGCACTACTCTGAGGAAAGGATAAGAGTCGTTGGGGAAGGCCAGCAAACCAACCTGAGATTTATCAATGATGAATCCTACCAGACCTTGAGGAGATCAGGCCTGGAGCATATCCACCTTGGGATGATCATGATCAGATTACATGCTCTACACAGGAGGCACACTGGAACAAACGTTCTAGTCGTAATTAGGGATACAAGATGGACAGATGAAATGCCTATCATTGGACTGATGGAGGTAGACATGGCAAGAGGAACACAGCTTGTGTATATTACACCGGATATGATGATGAGCATCCATGATTTCTACAGACACATAGAACTCACAGTGCAAACCAGGGGATACGAAAGCTGTGAAGGGGGAGAGTCAAACCTGCTAATCACAAGGTCCCTTATGGGCATATTAACTAATACCAGCTACGCGGGTTTTCAGTATAATGTCTCAAATGTTACTGAATACCTGGCATCCACGGGCATCAGGGCCATAGAAGGAGAAAGCAGACCAGCACTGCAGAGCATAGGATGGACGATAAGACCAGCCACAACAGACCCAGCACTAGCACTCGGAAGAGCTGTCACGAGAACAAGGTCAGATGGCTCAGTCTCGGTCAGGTTCGAGGGATATCAAATTGCCCCGCAGCAAGGTACTCTGTACAAGAGGATGACACGGAGTCACTAGAAGAAGAATTTGCAGGAGCCCTACAGGATGACGAGGACCTGCTAAAAGTACTGGCTGGAGAAATCAAGGATGACCAAAATCAGGAAGTGATTTGGGATGACTACCAGAGCAGCGTCTCTGAAGAGATCGATAACCCTTGGTATGGATACTCTTTTTCAGACGGGGGAGAGGGTTTAGACAGCCCGCTGAAAGATGAGCCGTGTCTGGAGCCCTCTAAAGAAGAAGATGACGCCTGCTCACAAATAGGCTACCCATTAAATGAGGAATAACTAGGAGACCTCAAGGAATACCCTAAGTTTAGGGATTTTCTCAAAGAAAGCAACTTCAAAAGGGAGAAAGCCTACAGCGGGCAGGAGGCTAGTGGGCAAGGAGAAGCACAGTCGGCATTTCCCCCACCCAGGGAACCAACAATGGGACAGGTCAACTATTCGCAGGCAGATAACTGGGCTAGAGAGGAGCCCAGTACAAGCAACATACTACCGCTAAGGGTAGTCAAAGTAGGGAGAATCTTGACAAATAACATCTGGAGTCTACCACCAGCCCAGATCCAACAAGGGGCCATGCTGGTATTACCAGAAGATATAGGACTCTACTCGGAGGTCATCTCGAGATGGGAGTCAACCACTCTCAACATCATCGATGACCCGGTGAAAACTTGGCACAGCAACAAAGCCAAGATAAATTTCATCGAAAACCTACTGGGAGAAGATGAGAAGAATACCTGGATACAATGGAGAATGATGTACCCAGCAGAGTATGAGGTCTTGGAAAATATGGCGGATGATACACAAAATGTCCCCTCCCAAATAAGGAGGATGTTTATTCTGGAGGATCCATACCAAGGCAGCACGGACGAACAGAACCGGGCGTATATTGACTTGGAGAGGTTAAATTGTGAGAATGTCAAAGATATTTTCCAATACATGAATGATTTCAGACGACTTGCGGCCAAATCCGGGAGAATGTACTTCGCCGAGACATCAGAAAAGCTTTTCTAAAAAATGCCGCCAGTAATAGGCAGGGAGGTAGAAAAGGCCTGGCTGGAAAAGTACCCAAGAGCCACGGTCGCAGTAATCCCAAGGATCCATTTCACCTACAACTACCTGGCAGAGTTGTGTAAAAAGGCGGCCCTACAAAGAAGTCTAAAGGATCTGTCTTTCTGTAGAAGTATACCAATCCCAGGGTATTACAGGTCCCCGGAGAAGAAGTACAGCCTGAGAAAGGCTAGAACTTTCAAAGGAAAGCCCCATGACACTCATGTACGGGTTTTCAAAAAGAAGTACGGAGACAAGGTACGGAAATGCAAATTTTTCATTTGCGGAGATGAAGGGCATTTCGCCAGAGATTGCAGAGGGCAGAATGGGAATATTGCCAGGGCGGCGGTAATGAATAGCCTTGATGTCCCCGATGATTATGATGTGGTATCAGTGGATATCGGAGAAGAAGACTCAGATGCCATATACTTATATTCAGAGGGCGGACCGGCAAAGTCAACACCGGATGCCCCGATAAAGGCCACATTTGGGGGAGAATTCCTGGAGGAAATGGGTATGGTTCTTACTGAGGAGGACCATGGATGGAAACACTGCCCTAAAATACTAGAGCACATGGAGAAATGTCCTCATGAGATGGAGGACAACGCTGAGGTCAAAACAGGAGCCGAGAAATGCAACTTCTGCAAAGGGAGGACCACGAGCAAAATGCGCAGACACTGTACAAGGTGTGGATTAACTGTTTGCCCAATGTATTCCTGGACATTCCAGAAGCACAAGATAAAGGCAACACCCAGCACGGCCACAAAGGAATATAAGCATGGAGAAGGACTGGTCAGAGAACTCCTTGCTTACTGCGCACATCTATTACAAGAATATGAGAGGCTCGCGGAGGAGCTAAAAGCGTATCAGGGAAAGGAACTAGAGGAAAGACTGGAAAAAGATCGTCGGACGCTGGAAAAAGGAAAAGATGTCGAGGGCCCCTACACCAGTGAGGAGGAAGCAATGGTAATCATTGAGGAAATGACAGAGCAGCAGGCATATTGGCTCAATGAAGAGGGAGCCAACTTGATCAGCAGAAAGGTGGTAAACCGACTCTACAACATGACAGTCACAATTAACATCCCCAAAACAGAGCCGTTCAAGATAAATGCCATCCTTGACACAGGTGCCACCAAATGCTGCATTGATGAAGCAGCGGTCCCTAAAGAGGCACTTGAACTAAGCCCGTACCCAGTGGCATTCTCTGGGATAAATTCCAAGCAGATTGCCAAAATGAAGCTGAAGAATGGGCAAATGGAGATAGGGGAAAACAAATTCAGAATCCCCTTCACTTACAGCTTTCCAATGGGGCTGAAAGATGGAATTGAGATGCTCGTAGGATGCAATTTCATCAGAGCCATGTACGGAGGGCTAAGGATAGAAGGAGATGTTCTTACATTCTATAAGAGTGTAACGACTATACACACCGCACAGGAGACTGAGTGTGTAGGAGCAGCGGTATCAGAATTAGGGCTTGAGGGGGAGGAATACCTGGCCATTAAGGAAGTAATTTATTTCAACTTGGGTACAACTAGGCCAACGTTCAAAGAAAAATTTGCTGCAATATTGAGGAAACTGCAGGATCAGGGGTATATCGGAGAAAATCCCATGAAACATTGGGTGAAAAATCCGGTGAAGTGCAGAATTGAAGTCATCAATCCGGATATCACCATCCAGGACAAACCACTGAAGCACGTTACCCCTGCGATGAAGGATCAATTTAGAAGGCATACAGAGGCCTTACTAAAAATGGGAGTAATCAGACCGAGCAAGAGCAGACATAGGACCATGGCCATGATGGTTAGTTCGGGTGTAACCATATGTCCCAAAACTGGAAAGGAGATCCGTGGAAAAGAAAGAATGGTGTTCAATTTTCGAACACTTAACAACAACACGTACAAGGATCAATACTCCCTACCCGGAATCAACACCATAATGCAGAAGGTGAGCAGAGCCAAGGTTTACTCAAAGTTTGACTTAAAGAGTGGTTTCCACCAAGTTGCCATGGAAGAAGAATCAATCCCGTGGACAGCGTTCATAACACCAGGAGGATTGTATGAATGGCTGGTCATGCCCTTTGGGTTGAAAAACGCGCCAGCAATATTCCAAAGGAAGATGGATGAATGCTTCCTTGGAACAGAAGAATTCACAGCAGTCTACATAGACGATATCTTGGTCTTCTCCAAAAGACTAGAAGACCATGCTAAACACCTGGAGAAGGTACTAGCCATCTATGTGAACAATGGCCTAATTCTGTCTGCTAGCAAGATGAAAATAGCAGTAGAAGAAATGGTATTCCTGGGAGTTGTCCTTGGAAAGGGGAAAATCAAATTACAGCCGCACATGGTCCAAAAGATTGCGGGAGTCAAAGAAGAGAGCCTAAGGGACAAGAAGGGGCTACGATCCTAGCTTGGGATACTAAACTATGCGAGAGCATATCTCCCAAAAATTGGCCCACACGGGGACAAGAGAATGAAGCCCTCCGATTGGGAGATCGTCAGACAAATCAAAGAGAAAGTACAACACCTGCCTGAAATGATGATACCCCCGGTCAAGGCTGCAATCGTGATTGAAATGGATGGTTGCATGGAGGCATGGGGAGCAGTCTGTAAGTGGGAGGAATCAAGATCCGACCCTAGATCCAAGGAGAGGGTTTGCGCATATGCTAGTGGAAAATTTGCAACTATTAAATCCACTATAGATGTAGAGATATTTGCTGCAATGGAAGGACTGAGTGCCTTCAAGATCTACTATCTAGACAAGGGAGAAGCTACCCTAAGGACAGATTGCCAAGCAATAATCAGTTTCTTTTACAAAAGCTCGGCAAACAAACCTTCCCGAGTGCGGTGAATGAATTTCACCGATTTTGTGACAGGGTCAGGGGTCGAAATCACTTTCGAGCACATAGAGGGGAAGCAGAATGTGCTCGCAGACTCCCTATCAAGATTAACTAACCATGCTATTTTTGCAGGATGGATAACAGATCCAGAGATCTGCCGGAGGACAGCATTATTGGAGGAAGCTATCACAGAGCTGAAAGATGCTCAAACAAATGGTGGCAGTATATCACCGATAAAGATGAGACTACTGAAGGCTATTCCGGAAGTAATCCCAAAGATGTTGCAAGGTTCAAACTCCTTACGGAGGACACAGGCTTGTTCAGTGGACCAATCATCGAGACCTACCGGGACACCTCCAGACGTATCCAAGGCAAGATCTATCAAGAGTACTTCAACCAAAATGTGCATGAACTCAATGGACTTAGAGCCATTGCCCAATACCATATCGTTGGGATGACCAATCTTGCCTCAGTGGATAACTTCGCCAGAGACCACCTGCCAGTCCTACAGATCAGAGCCCAGTACCTCGAGGAGGCCTTATTCAGAATCAAGGCCAGTGAACTGGGAAGCTATGTCTAGAAAAAAGGAAGAAGGCCCGGGATAGGGGTAAAGCCCATTAACAAAACAAGCCCATAATCATCATGATTGATGGGGTATGCAATAAAATAGGGCGATGCATGCAGTGACGTCCTCACAAACCTGAGTGGAAGGGAATCCACTTATTTTTAATTTAGCCAGAATAATAACACTACCCATCAGGCTGCCAAAAAGGCGCACTGACCTAATGGAATGCACTTTGTACATTATTGGTCTAAATGACCCTACCCACCAAGTAGCCGACAAGGCACACTAACTTAGTGGGATGCAGATATAAAGTAGGAATCTACTTTAGAAAAGGAGAAAAAGCATGAAGGTAGTGGCTACGGGGCCCAATGAGCACCCGTCTGCCTTTGCTGAAACTCCTATATAAGAAGTAGAAACCATAGACTGAAAACACATCTTGGAAACACCAAAGAGTGTATTCAGTATATTGTAAATTAGAGTGCTTTGTGAGTTCTCAGATTGTCTAATCTATAATTCCGCATTTCCCTGCTTTGACTACCCTTAGCGGTAGTATGTTGCTTGTACTGGGCTCCTCTCTAGCCCAGTTATCTGCCGGTGAATAGTTGACCTGTCCTATTGTTGGTTCCCTGGGTGGGGGAAATGCCGACTGCGCTTCTCCTTGCCCACTAGCCTCCTGCCCGCTGTAGGCTTTCTCCCTTCTGAAGTTGCTTTCTTTGAGAAAATCCCTAAACTTAGGGTATTCCATGAGGTCTTGGAAAATATAGCGGATGATACACAAAATGTCCTCTCCCAAATAAGGAGGATGTTTACTCTGGAGGATCTATACCAAGGCAGCACGGACGAACAGAACCGGGCGTATATTGACTTGGAGAGGTTAAATTGTGAGAATGTCAAAGATATTTTCCGGTACATGAATGATTTCAGACGACTTGCGGCCAAATCCGGGAGAATTTACTTCGCCGAGACATCAGAAAAGCTTTTCAGAAAAATGCCGCCAGTAATAGGCAGGGAGGTAGAAAAGGCCTGGCTGGAAAAGTACCCAGGAGCCACGGTCGCAGTAATCCCAAGGATTCATTTCACCTACAACTACCTGGCAGAGTTGTGTAAAAAAACGGCCCTACAAAGAAGTCTAAAGGATCTGTCTTTCTGCAGAAGTATACCAATCCTAGGGTATTACAGGTCCCCGGAGAAGAAGTACAGCCTGAGAAAGGCTAGAACTTTCAAAGGAAAGCCCCATGACACTCATGTACGGGTTTTCAAAAAGAAGTACGGAGACAAGGTACGGAAATGCAAATTTTTCATTTGAGGAGATGAAGGGCATTTCGCCAGAGATTGCAGAAGGAAGAATGGGAATATTGCCAGGGCGGTGGTAATGAATAGCCTTGATAATCCCGATGATTATGATGTGGTATCAGTGGATATCGGAGAAGAAGACTCAGATGCCATATGCTCATATTCAGAGGGCGAACCGGCAGAGTCAACACAGGATGCCCCGATAAAGGCCACATTTGGGGGAGTATTCCTGGAGGAAATGGGTATGGTTCTTACTGAGGAGGACCATGGATGGAGACACCGCCCTAAACTACTAGAGCACATGGAGAAATGTCCTCATGAGATGGAGGACAACACTGAGGTCAAAATAGGAGCCGAGAAATGCAACTTCTGCAAAGGGAGGACCACGAGCAAAATGCGCAGACACTGTACAAGGTGTGGATTAACTGTTTGCCCAATGGGTTCCTGGACATTCCAGAAGCACAAGATAAAGGCAACACCCAGCACGGCCACAAAGGAATATAAGCATGGAGAAGGACTGGTCAGAGAACTCCTTGCTAAAAGAAAATGAGAGGCTCACAGAGGAGCTAAAAGTGTATCAAGGGAAGGAACTAGAGGAAAGACTGGAAAAAGATCACCGGTCGCTGGAAAAGGGGAAAGATATCGAGGTCCCATACACCAGTGAGGAGAAAGAAATGGTAATCATTGAGGAAATGACAGAGCAGCAGGGATATTGGATCAATGAAGAGGGAGCCAACTTGATCAGCAGAAGGGTGGTAAACCGACTCTACAACATGACAGTCACATTTAACATCCCCGGAACAGAGCTGTTCAAGATAAATACCATCCTTGACACAGGTGCCACCAAATGCTGCATTGATGAAGCAGCGGTCCCTAAAGAGGCACTTGAACTAAGCCCCTACCCAGTGGCATTCTCTGGGATAAATTCCAGGCAGATTTCCAAAATGAAGCTGAAGAATGGGCAAATGAAGATAGGGGAAAACAAATTCAGAATCCCCTTCACTTACAGCTTCCCAATGGGGCTGAAAGATGGAATTGAGATGCTCGTAGGATGCAATTTCATCAGAGTCATGTACGGAGGGCTAAGGATAGAAGGAGATGTTCTTACATTCTATAAGAGTGTAATGACTATACACACCGCACAGGAGACTGAGTGTGCAGGAGCAGCGGTAGCAGAATTAGGGCTTGAGGAGGAGGAATACCTGGCCATTAAGGAAGCAATTTATTTCAACTTGGGTATAACCAGCCCAACGTTCAAATAAAAATTTGCTGCAATATTGAGGAAATTGCAGGATCAGGGGTATATAGGAGAAAATCCCATGAAACATTGGGTGAAAAATCAGGTGAAGTGCAGAATTGAAGTCATCAATCCGGATATCACCATCCAGGATAAACCACTGAAGCACATTACCCTTGCGATGAAGGATCAATTTAGAAGGCATACAGAGGCCTTACTAAAAATGGGAGTCATCAGACCGAGCAAGAGCAGACATAGGACCATGGCCATGATGGTTAGTTCGGGTGTAACCATATGTCCCAAAACTGGAAAGGAGATCCGTGGAAAAGAAAGAATGGTGTTCAATTTCCGAACACTTAACGACAACACGTACAAGGATCAATACTCCCTACCCGGAATCAACACCATAATGCAGAAGGTGGGCAGAGCCAAGGTTTACTCAAAGTTTGACTTAAGGAGTGGTTTCCACCAAGTTGCCATGGAAGAAGAATCAATCCCGTGGACAGCGTTCATAACACCAGGAGGATTGTATGAATGGCTGGTCATACCCTTTGGGTTGAAAAATGTGCCAGCAATATTTGAAAGGAAGATGGATGAATGCTTCCTTGGAACAGAAGAATTCACAGCAGTCTACATAGACGATATCTTGGTCTTCTCCAAAAGCCTAGAAGACCATGTTAAACACCTGGAGAAGGTACTAGCCATCTGTGTGAACAATGGCCTAATTCTGTCTGCTAGCAAGATGAAAATAGCAGTAGAAGAAGTGGAATTCCTGGGAGTTGTCCTTGGAAAGAGGAAAATCAAATTACAGCCGCACATCATCCAAAAGATCGCGGGAGTCAAAGAAGAGAGCCTAAGGGATAAAAAGGGGCTGCGTTCCTGGCTTGGGATACTAAACTATGCGAGAGCATATATCCCAAAAATTGGGATTTTGCTAGGACCGTTGTATCAAAAGACCAGCCCACACGGGGACAAGAGAATGAAGCCCTCCGATTGGAAGATCGTCAGACAAATCAAAGAGAAAGTACAACACCTGCCAGAAATGATGATACCCCCGGTCAAGGCTGCCTTCGTGATTGAAACGGACGGTTGCATGGAGGGATGAGGAACAGTCTGTAAGTGGAAGGAGTCAAGATCCGACCCTAGATCTATAGAGAATCTGAGAACTCACAAAGCACTCTAATTTACAATATTGGAAACACCAAAGAGTGTATTCAGTATATTGTAAATTAGAGTGCTTTGTGAGTTCTCAGATTCTTTATAGATCTAGGGTCAGATCTTGACTCCTTCCACTTACAGACTGCTCCTCATCCCTCCATGCAACCGTCCGTTTCAATCACGATTGCAGCCTTGACCGGGGGTATCATCATTTCTGGCAGGTGTTGTACTTTCTCTATGATTTTTCTGACGATCTCCCAATCGGAGGGCTTCATTCTCTTGTCCCCGTGTGGGCTAGTCTTTTGATACAGCGGTCCTAGCAAAATCCCAATTTTTGGGATATATGCTCTCGCATAGTTTAGTATCCCAAGCCAGGATCGCAACCCCTTCTTGTCCCTTAGGCTCTCTTCTTTGACTCCCGCAATCTTTTGGATGATGTGCGGCTGTAATTTGATTTTCCCCTTTCCAAGGAAAACTCCCAGGAATTCCACTTCTTCTACTGCTATTTTCATCTTGCCAGCAGACAGAATTAGGCCATTGTTCACGCATATGGCTAGTACCTTCTCCACGTGTTTAGCATGGTCTTCTAGGCTTTTGGAAAAGACCAAGATATCGTCTATGTAGACTGCTGTGAATTCTTCTGTTCCAAGGAAGCATTCATCCATCTTCCTTTGGAATATTTCTGGCGTGTTTTTCAACCCGAAGGGCATGACCAGCCATTCATACAATCCTCCTGGTGTTATGAACGCTGTCCATGGGATTGATTCTTCTTCCATGGCAACTTGGTGGAAACCACTCTTTAAGTCAAACTTTGAGTAAACCTTGGCTCTGCCCACCTTCTGCATTATGGTGTTGATTCCGAGTAGGGAGTATTGATCCTTGTACGTGTTGTCGTTAAGTGTTCGGAAATTGAACACCATTCTTTCTTTTCCACAGATCTCCTTTCCAGTTTTGGGATATATGGTTACACCCGAACTAACCATCATGGCCATGGTCCTATGTCTTCTCTTGCTCGGTCTGATTACTCCCATTTTTAGTAAGGCCTCCGTATGCCTTCTAAATTGATCCTTCATCGCAATGGTAACGTGCTTCAGTGGTTTATCCTGGATGGTGATATCCGGATTGATGACTTCAATTCTGCACTTCACCTGATTTTTCACCCAATGTTTCATGGGATTTTCTCCGATATACCCCTGACATGCAGTTTCCTCAATATTGTAGCAAATTTTTCTTTGAACGTTGGCCTGGTTGTACCCAAGTTGAAATAAACTACTTCCTTAATGGCCAGGTATTCCTCCTCCTCAAGCCCTAAATCTGCTACCGCTGCTCCTGCACACTCAGTCTCCTGTGCGGTGTGTATAGTCATTACACTCTTATAGAATGTAAGAACATCTCCTTCTATCCTTAGCCCTCCGTACATGGCTCTGATGGAATTGCATCCTACGAGCATCTCAATTCCATCTTTCAGCCCCATTAGGAAGCTGTAAGTGAAGGGGATTCTGAATTTGTTTTCCCCTATCTCCATTTGCCCATTCTTTAGCTTCATTTTGGCAATCTGCCTGGAATTTATCCCAGAGAATGCCACTGGGTAAGGGCTTAGTTCAAGTGCTTCTTTAGGGACCGCTGCTTCATCAATGCAGCATTTGGTGGCACCTGTATCAAGGATGGCATATATCTTGAACGGCTCTGTTCCGGGGATGTTAAATGTGACTGTCATGTTGTAGAGTCGATTTACCACCTTTCTGGTGATCAAGTTGGCTCCCTCTTCATTGAGCCAATATCCCTACTGCTATGTCATTTCCTCAATGATTACCATTGCTTCCTCCTCACTGGTGTAGGGGCCCTCGATATCTTTCCCCTTTTCCAGCGACCGGCGATCTTTTTCCAGTCTTTCCACTAGGTCCTTCCCTTGATACGCTTTTAGCTCCTCCGTGAGCCTCTCATTTTCTTGTACTAGATGTGCGCAGTAAGCAAGGAGTTCTCTGACCAGTCCTTCTGCATGCTTATATTCCTTTGTGGCCATGCTGGGTGCTGCCTTTATCTTGTGCTTCTGGAATGTCCAGGAACACATTGGGCAAACAGTTAATCCACACCTTGTACAGTGTCTGAGCATTTTGCTCGTGGTCCTCCCTTTGCAGAAGTTGCATTTCTCGGCTCCTGTTTTGACCTCAGTGTTGTCCTCCATCTCATGAGGACATTTCTCCATGTGCTCTAGTAGTATAGGGCAGTGTTTCCATCCATGGTCCTCCTCAGTAAGAACCATACCCATTTCCTCCAGGAATTCTCCCCCAAATGTGGCCTTTATCGGGGCATCCTGTGTTGACTCTGCCGGTTCGCCCTCTGAATATAAGTATATGGCATCTGAGTCTTCTTCTCCGATATCCACTGATACCACATCATAATCATCGGGGACATCAAAGCTATTCATTACCTCCGCTCTGGCAATATTCCCATTCTGCCCTCTGCAATCTCTGGCGAAATGCCCTCCATCTCCGCAAATGAAACATTTGCATTTCCGTACCTTGTCTCCGTACTTCTTTTTTAAAACCCGTACATGAGTGTCATGGGGCTTTCCTTTGAAAGTTCTAGCCTTTCTCAGGCTGTACTTCTTCTCCGGGGACCTGTAATACCCTGGGATTGGTATACTTCTGCAGAAAGATAGATCCTTTAGACTTCTTTGTAGGGCCGCCTTTTTACACAACTCTGCCAGGTAGTTGTAGGTGAAATGGATCCTTGGGATTACTGCGACCGTGGCTCCTGGGTACTTTTCCAGCTAGGCCTTTTCTACCTCCCTGCCTATTACTGGCGGCATTTTTCTGAAAAGCTTTTCTGATGTCTCGGCGAAGTACATTCTCCCGGATTTGGCCGCAAGTCGTCTGAAATCATTCATGTATCGGAAAATATCTTTGAAATTCTCAAAATTTAACCTCTCCAAGTCAATATACGCCTGGTTATGTTCATCCGTGCTGCTTTGGTATGGAACCTCCAGAATAAACATCCTCCTTATTTGGGAGAGGACATTTTGTGTATCATCCGCCATATTTTCCAAGACCTCATACTCTGCTGGGTACATCATTCTCCATTGTATCCAGGTATTCTTCTCATCTTCTCCCAGTAGGTTTTCGATGAAATTTATCTTGGCTTTGTTGCTGTGCCAAGTTTTCACCGGGTCATCGATGATGTTGAGAGTGATTGACTCCCATCTCGAGATGACCTCCGAGTAGAGTCCTATATCTTCTGGTAATACCAGCATGGCCCCTTGTTGGATCTGGGCTGGTGGTAGGCTCCAGGTGTTATTTGTAAAGCTTCTTCCTGCTTTGACTACCCTTAGCGGTAGTATGTTGCTTGTACTGGGCTCCTCTCTAGCCCAGTTATCTGCCGGCGAGTAGTTGACCTGTCCCATTGTTGGTTCCCTGGGTGGGGGAAATGCCGACTGTGCTTCTCCTTGCCCACTAGCCTCCTGTCCGCTGTAGGCTTTCTCCCTTCTGAAGTTGCTTTCTTTGAGAAAATCCCTAAACTTGGGGTATTCCATGAGGTCTCCTAGCTCTTCCTCGTTTAATGGGTAGCCTATTTGTGAGCAGGCGTTATCTTCTTCTTTAGAGGGCTCCAGACACGGCTCATCTTTCAGCGCACTGTCTAAACCCTCTCCCCCGTCTGAAAAAGAGTATCGATACCAAGGGTTATCGATCTCTTTAGAGACGCTGCTCTGGTAGTCATCCCAAATCACTTCCTGATTTTGGTCATCCTTGATTTCTCTAACCAGTACTTTTAGCAGGTCCTCGTCATCCTGCAGGGCTCCTGCAAATTCTTCTTCTAGTGACTCTGTGTCATCCTCTTGTACAGAGTACCTTGCTGCGGGGGCAATTTGATATCCCTCGAACCTGACCGAGACTGAGCCATCCGACCTTGTTCTCGTGACAACTCTTCCGGGTGCCAGTGTTGGGTCTGTTGTGGCTGGTCTTATTGTCCATCCTATGCTCTGCAGTGCTGGTCTGCTTTCTCCTTCTATGGCCCTGATGCCCATGGATGCCAGGTATTCAGTAACATTTGAGACATTATACTGAAAACCCGCGTAGCTGGTATTAGTTAATCTGCCCACAAGGGACCTTGTGATTAGCAGGTTTGACTCTTCCCCTTCCCAGCTTTCGTATCCCCTGGTTCGCACTGCGAGTTCTACGTGTCTGTAGAAATCGTGGATGCTCATCATCGTGTCCGGTGTAATATACACCAGCTGTGTTCCTCTTGCCATGTCTACCTCCATCAGTCTGATGATAGACATTTCATCTGTCCATCTTGTATCCCTAATTATGACTAGAACGTTTGTTCCAGTGTGCCTCCAGTGTAGAGCATGTAATCTTATCATGATCATCCCAAGGTGGATATGCTCCAGGCCTGATCTCCTCAGGGTTTGGTAGGATTCATCATTGATAAATCTCAGGTTGGTTTGCTGGCCTTCCCCAACGACTCTTATCGTACGGGTTACATATAAAATCACTACAAATATTGTCAAAAAAAAAAAAAAACAGGTTATGTTCTT
>JAAGWI010021454.1:0-16609 GCA_012274505.1 Galium porrigens var. tenue
TGGGCGTTTCCCAACATTATGAATGATATTTTTCAAAAAAAAAAAGAAGTTCATTTACCTATTAATAACCTGTTAGTGCAGGTCAATAGTCCGATTTAAATGAACATTTTATGCAAATAAATATAAATTAAAAGGGGTAAATTCTGGAGCTCCTTTATTCCTACTAGATATTTCTCTCCTTTAGTTCTTCATGATCTCTTCTTTCCTCCGACGATTTAAATTAGATTACAACTATCTCGGACAATGGCTCTATTTTTCAAATAAATCCATCACCACCCAATCTTTCTAAAATAGATAAATAAATTTTTTATAATGTATAAGTAATTTTGGCTTGAATTTTGGGGGACATAAGAGCATCTACAGTGGTGCTCATTAAATGCACTGTTCTTAACAATGAGCACTACTTATTTAATAATTACCATTGTTGAGTTTTAAGAACCACTTCTTAATAAGGACTTGCTCCTTGCTCCTTGCTTAAGGAGTGGGTACCTATTTTTTTGTGTTTAACCAACCAATAGATACATTCCATTTGATATTTATTGTTTTATATTTTAAAAATTAATTACATATTACATGTAAGAAGTACTCGTTCAAGTATTCTCGCATTGTTTGTAGTTGATTTTTACCTAATTTTCATCAAAAATCAAAATATGGCACATAAAAGTATTCTTTAAGTTCACTACAATTGTGGATGCTCTAAATGTTCATTGATGCATTCATCAGAGAGTTCCAAGCTTCCCTTTTGATCCAAAAATCCTCACAAGTTATAGGGGATGGTATAAAAATGACAAATTTTGGGCCAAAGATCATGTAGCATCCTAATAAATGCCAGGCACAGAAAGTTGGAAAAAGAAATCTGGTTAAAATTAACTGAAAGTTTTTTCAAATTTTTCGAGGAAGAACTCGATCATCATAATGAGTTCTGGTTAGCTTTTCCTACCTCACGCTAGCTTTGATTTTTTCTTATTAATTTCTTCTACTCTATATAGTCTATAATGGTATATCTTTCTGTTGTTTGCAGTCAGTTGTTTTTCAAAAGCATATACCCCATGCCATGACCCTCTATTTGCAAGCAATGCTCGAAAATTCTACTGAGGTTCTTTTCCATCTAGTGATATTTTCAACCTTGTTCTTATGGATTACACATACACACGCACACCTTCCATTTACTACAGTTTGATTTAAGCTGCGTTCTGTTCTGTCTGTTTTTTTTTTGTTCAGTTGGAAAAGGAACCTTGTACAGTATTGTGTTTACATAATTTGTTGTCGATTCAGGTAACGTTTTTCCCCTTTTGTTGGGTGTGGGTATTGCCTACGAATGTTTTTGTTTGCCTATTGTTATCTTCTCTATCCTTTGCGGGAGCAACTCAATGATTTGGAGTTAAAAGTGGTTCAATGAGAAGGCAGGTGCTGATTTGAACGTGTTACTAATTCGGTACTGTGTAGGACGGAAATTAAATGGCGCACTGATAGTTTCTTTACACATGATGGTGATCGTAATTTGCTTTTGTTGTTTGCAGTAAACTGATCGCTTTGAGGAATTTTTGTCATGCTGCATCCAAGCAAGAAGTTCTACAGCGATTGATGGTTGTATTAGAAATGCAGATTTTGGTATTTATTTATGTTTTGTTTTGTTACTAGAGTTTGAATGTGTTGAATGATCGTGCTTTTGTTTGTGTTTGTGATGGGCACTGGCGAGCATTTCGGGTAATAAGCAATTCTACAGTGTAATAGATGATCACTCGTCTTATTCAAACTATTGGAATGATTCCTTATTCCTCCCAACACATTCTCTTTTGGCTTTGGCATGATTCATTGAATTAAATCGAATGTTTTGTCATGGCGGCTAAAATTTAGTGACACTACCATGAAATCATAGGTTCAATTTCCACGACATTTTATCGGTGCTCAATTAAATTATTACCCATAAAAATCTATCCATTTGAATCAGAGGTCCCATAAGATCAAACAAATCTTTTCATCTCCTCTCATTCAAAATTACATATTCATTTGAATTTGATTGCTGAACTTGTCATTTCTTGGTCATCATTCTTGACTTTAGACTATGAAACTTAGCCTTTTCGTTGGTCTTTACAAGTAATGAGCGCTTGCTTCCCTTTTGGTCAAAGAATCCAGACCTATTGCTTGTTCCTTTTTTTTTTTTTCTTTTTTTCATTTTCTTTTTCGTAATGCAAGAAGTTCTAAGCTGCCAAGTTACAGTTACAGAGTCACTGGGATTCAAAGCCATGGAAAAACACTGAAAAAAACCATCACTCTATCAGCATGAGATTAATGCCAAAATGGGATTACTTAGGAAACCTCTAAACCCTTTGCTCCACACACACACAACCCAAAACCTGCTAGTATTACGTATTAAGACAAAAAGGAAATTTTTTTATCCACAAACTTTACAGCATATCAACACCATGCCGCATATTTCACCATGCCCTCCAACTTGTGTTTTAAACACATTACCTTCCATTATGATTGATTAACACTTGGGAAGTACGGAATTGCAGTGCCATTTGAAATGAATGCTCAGCAATCAGAGCTTAAGTACATCTTTTTTTTTCTTTTTTTCGTGAGCTAGCGCATTAGTTGAGTTGTAAGAAATGTCACACAGTTATTGTCATGATCAAATAATACCCTTTTTTAAAATTAAAAAAATCAGTCTAAAACGACAACTGGCAATTGATTAGCTGTAAAACGAAGCAATACAAAAAGGAAATCATGAAAATGCAAAGGTACACAATTTTAAGTTTATTTTCCACCAAGACTGTTAATGATCAGCAATAATTCATCAAACCAAAATTCATCACCACCACCAATATGATGTTCAGTTAATGATCAGTTTATTTTCCAACCACGGTGTTTCAATGATTCTTTCCTCTACTCAGAATTATGTGCGGTGAAATTCATAACCACCACCAATATGTTCACAGAATGATTCATCTTTTAGGTTCTGGTAATACAGAGTGGCTAATTACGTCTATTTTTGCAATATATTTTCAAGGCTTACCCAAATATTTAAATCCCCATCTTCATGGCATGCCCTCCTCCTAGTTTTTATTGGGAAAAAAAGAACCAAATAGGCACTATTTGCTGATCATCAAGCCATTTTAAGGGATTTGCATACCCACTTGAACTTTCAAATGCTAAAACAATGCATAAGGGCAATTTGTAATTGGTGTCAGAACTCAAAAGAGGAAAAATACCACATTCTGTACAATGGTTCCACTCTTAATGTAAGATCAGCTAACTACATCATATTTCTTCTATGTTAAGTGGGGATTCACCTATGCAAATACAATGTAACAGGGGGGACATTTACCCCCTTCCTCAATTCTCAATCTATCACAAGCCACATCTATGATAACAAAGACATTAGCCACATGACTCACATCCAGTAGAAAGGTAAAGTATCTCCCAGAAATCTTTACATAATTACCTCAAAATTGTGCAGAAGAATTATCTGCCAGGTGTCTAGACATTTCCCAGAGTTGAATTACCAATCACCGCAAAACCTGCCAAAATGGATAGTGAGACACCAAATAGCAGGGAAATCATAAACATTTGCATCCAATTAGTTTATGAAGCTGTTCTATGACATTAAAAAGTCCCATATTTACAAGTCAGGAACTGTTCAACAAGGTCAAAGCAAGTAACCTTCTGCTAGACTAACAGGCTCTTACTGACACTAATATTTGACTGTTGATGCAACACTTCAAGTTCAACTATCTTTTTTCATCTCTAGTCAAACATTGTACTCTAGTAATTCCCGCATAACATTCCTATAAATCTTGATACATTGAATTGCACTTTAGAACGAAAAAGAGACATGTACATCCAGAAAGCATAGTAGTGTCAGATAGCAAGCACTCTCAACTAAGTAGGTATAACCCAAGATCAGTGCACAAGCATATTGTTTCTTCCCCAAGAGCCAGGCCAGTTAAGAGATGCTAATAAACACTTTATCCGACATGAAGTCAAACTTCCCTCGAAACGATAGAATAACCAAAGCAGAAAGACAAGAGTACCAATATACTTTTCTACACCAGACACTTAAAAACCCAAAATGACCCATAGTAACTAAGTGAAACTTCCACCTCCAGGGTACAGTTCTTTTTATAATCTGTTGCCATAAGTACAAGAGCTCCTGCAGAAAAAATCAATTAACAGGAGGACATCCAGACTCAATGATATAAACCAGAACATTAGAGGTTCGATTCGCATGTGAGGCAGCTTCTACAATTAGATTTGTACTTGGAACCAGTCTTGTATTTTACCTTCTTTCATAGTATGATTTTCCTAATACTTTTTCAGCCTCTATGTTAGTGAAAATAACCATTTGTTTCCACTGAAACCATTCACACAATATATAGCATGTGCAGTTCAACTTTTGCATTTCACATAAGCAAATTTCAAATTTTTTGAGTCAACAATGAAGCTATTGATACTACAGAAATCTTTGGTGAATAACTGATCCTAACTTCTAAGTCCTAAATCACATAAATCCACCGAACAAGCAAAAGTCTTTAAAAAATGTGCAGATGCTGCTTAGCATACATTATTGTTAAGAATCCTAATGGCGCTCCAGCTCTAAACCAAATGGTATTGAAGAGGTTGCACAGGATTTTATTAAGTTGACATCTAATTCAAAACACAGCAACATGAAACATAGGCAACACATACATAGTTATATATAACCCATGCTATGCCATTGTCTCATCAACTGTGACCTGTCAAGATAACATAATTAGAGAGCTCAACATTTACCGGCAATCTGATGTTTAATCTGCTACTGATGGCAGACACATTTTTAGGTAAATATAGTCCTTTATTTGCAAATGACATTCTATGACAAAGCAAACATACAAGATACTACAGTACAACTAGCATGTAAAAGACGACTGAAAAACCATGATCAAAGAGGAAGTTACAGGGAACATTGCATTGGTGAAAGACATTAGGAAGCACAATTATTCACTAAATCTTTATTTACCATCTGGACAACTAGATCCAACAAATCTACTAAGATCTATGATACCTGGATTGGCTTGTTCGAAAAGGACATACTTGCCTTTTCTTCGACAAACTTTTATCTATGACTCAAGAAATTAAGGTTTCCATGTTTCGCGCCCATGTCAGAGTATTGACACACGTACTTGAGATATAATGAAAAGTCTAGGTAACATGTGAAGATCTACACAAGAAAATTTATAATAAAAATATGCAGATTTAAAAACTGCAGATAGGAAGATTTTATCTGCAAGATGGTTTTAGCTACAGATATAAAATGATAATCCATCTGAGTCATCAGCCTTAGCCATGATTGTCTTTAGGAGGGCAAAAGAAAATTACTGCCAGAAATTCATTGTTCCCTTTTTCTCTTTTCCTTCTCTTTTTTACACTATGAGGGCTATGTAGAGTGGCGTTCATGGCTGGCAGATGCAAAAAACATGGCTAGGCATGTTCATAAGAAAAGATGAGACTGTTGGCCATAGGTAACAAAATCAATTTTCCTGACATTATGTACATGTGTGTCCGGTTAGATACGCTAAGATTTACACTGCAGATAACAGATGTGGATGCAGTAAATGAATCATATAAACCAACTACATACAAACATCCCAACCACCCCCTCTCTCTACATCCACCTCAGGCCCCTGACGTCTACTATGCTGTTGAAGGCATATAAATACTCTTCATTTTTCAAACAATCGGTGAAAACCAATAAAATAAGAAAAGCTTACAAAAAGATAATATATCACCTCCGTCCAATTTAAGGTTCACTTTCTGTTTTTTCACGCTTTTCAAGATACACTTTCAACCATTGATATCTTTAATTGTGTAATTTTAATATTATGAAAAGTAACTATTTTTTAAAACACAAGATCTCATGTAATAATATTTCACTTGTATTGCAATTTTATGGTCAAAGTTTGCCAATTTTATGGTCACAGTAATAGTGAAATTTGAGCATTAGATTGGGATGGACGTACTATAAAGAAGCAATTAGATTATATGACTAATATCATTCCCAGGTAAATTTTGAACAAACTACAAAACTTAAGTTTACTGAGTAAAATGGCTTACAATTTGAAGTATATGTTTGCGAGATGCTTTTTGTCAGGAAAATTACATTATACACAATCCTGCTAATGGTCTTCATAACTTCTCAACAGTTCAAATCCAATTGCTATCAAATAGCCAAGCATTTGCAGCACAAAACATTCCAAAGACCTCCCATGTCAATCATACCACCTGAAAAATGTAAACGGGAAATGATATAAATTAAACGAACAAAAAAACAAAAGAAAATGCACTATGAAGTTTTAGGTATAAAATATTCATATCAAACCTAAAACAAAACTAATGTACCAGAAATATGGAACATGTTTGAACAATTTCAGGCAGGTCTCCAACTGAATGCAGAAACATCCTGTCTACTTGGAATCCTGTGACTATCACTGTGACCTGGAAAACATATAACTCTTATGGTGACCCACAGCTAGAACTAATAATGAATATTAGCATCTTATACTTGATACCAAAACATTACCTGGGACAGGAGTAACACTCGGAAAGGTGTTGGGTGCTGAGGGTCGAAAATTAGCAGTACCGACATTAGGTCTTTCTATATGAGGCATATGATAACCTGCCACATTGAAGACTTTCAGAACTATCCACAGGACTACAAAAATTAACAGCCAGACTTGAGTTCCACCGAAGGAAACGAGACATTTTGTAAAAAAAGAGGTCCGTCTTCCCCCATAACTACTTTAGATAAAAAAGAATTGTTCAAACCATTTTTTGCATGCATATAATCACTAATTAGTAGACCCCCGCTCATAAAACAGACAGTAAACATACCATCCTGTGAATATGCTGGTCCTGAAGATGTTCTCACTACTGGCATCCACATGCCATGCTGATGGTCAGCATTATAATCATTTGGTGGCCTCAACCTCCATTGTTCATCAGAAACAAACTGCCTTGGCATATCAGCAAAGTGAGAATGGGAATACGGCGGAGGGTAGGTTGGTGGAGGAAGAGGTGGCTGAATTGCAGAAGGAAGCTGAACTGGAGGGGGAGGATGTTGCCTTGGTAGCGGATATGAAAAATGATTTGATGTATTTTGCTGCGGGGGATTTGGAAGCATTGGCCTCTGAGCAAAAGGAGCACTTCCAGTCTGAAACTGAATACTGGGTTGAAACCCCAACGGGCTCATATATGAATTACTGTGTCCATATTCCAAAGACCTTGATGGATTATATCCAGATGGTTCTTGTGCAGTTCCAACTCCAGCTGAGAAGATGGCTCTCACAGATGCATCAGCAGTAAGCCCGTGAGAAGAATTTCCCCCGGCTGGTGTGAGGTTTCCCTAAACAAAAATAACAAATTATAACTAAAATCACCACCATCATTTTACCAAATGACTATATATCACAAGTACCAATTACGGAAAATAAGAGAAGTGACTTACACTAGGGTTGCCACCAATTTCAGGAGGCCTGAGAGCTTGCTGGTAGGATGTAACAGAAGAAGCTAAACTAGATGATGGTATTATGTGTGCATGTTGAACTAACACAGACGGTTGAGGTGGTAGTATTGGAGGAGGACCAATAGGTGGAGGAGGAATTTGCTGTGGCTGCAAAGGAGGAGGTGGTGGTGGGGGTAGCACTGAAGATAATGGTAGTGGAGGCGGCAATGGTGAAGAAGGCAGTGAGGATGGCAAAGGTGGTGTTACAGGAGGAGAACCTAGAGGTACTGGAGGAGATCCTTCAGGAAGAGGTGGCAATTCACAAGGTATATTTAGTGTGGAGTCCAATATATTTATCGAATCTGAATGGCTGGCACCAATAGCATAGACATCAGTAGTCCTCCATGGCCTTTCAAACTTTTGATGTCCAGATACATCTTCCATTTCAAGCTCACCATCAACATCTTCTAATATGTGGTGACGCCTTGCACTTGGAGTCACAGCATCATTTTCAAACTCTCCTTCAGCAGGGCTATGTCCTGAAGGTGACACCGTAGCCACTTCCTTGGCTGAACTATTTAGTATTCCCAACTCCTCTTCCTCTTCTTCTTCTTCCTCTTCTCGGAACAAATGAGAAGAAAAAAGTCCAGGCAACGGAAATGTTGCATTGCTGAATACATTGGCAAAATCCAAGTTAGATAATTCTTGCAGAGAGAAACTCAATTATTGGACAACAGTTCAGACAAATTTCCACACACAGCAAGAACATGGACAATGGATATGGAAAGAATTGCATACCCAAAGTTTAAAAAGTAACAATACCTGCCGAAAGATTAACAGAAAGATGTGATAAAAGAAAGTAAACATTGGACACTGAGTATTATCAGCATAAACAACAAGGAGTTGGATATCAAACATGAACAGATAAAAAACAGGGGCAGACAGTAAGTTAGTGATGGAATCATAATGGCAAAACTACCGTCTGGTCTGACTGTCTGGTCTGACTGTCTTATCACAAACCAACCTCTCCAGCATTGTACAGGTTCATACTTAAGCATTGAATTTGTTTTATAAAAGTGTAAAATGTTTTCCAATTTGTAAATAAGAACCGAACTACAATATAGCATAAGTTCTATTATTTTCATAAACAACAAAAGAATGAAGACCTATTTGCTGATCAATTTGCTGCTGATCAGCAAATAAACTGTGATCCAGAGGGATGTAGTATCCAAAATTATGAAGTCATGACAAGACCTCTTTGATCCTTTTTAGACAAAGTATACTCATTTACATACAAGCCCTATTCTTTGAGAAATAAATTGCAGAACAGGAAGGGATACATAATTATCAGCAATTTAAATCTATTAATATTCAGAGGGGAGAATGAATCAGAAATGATAATATAGCATGAGACCACAAACATCGAATCTGAGGGGCTTTATCTAGATGCCATCTCAGTCACAGAAAATGCAGCACAATAAGGGTGATAAGTGTTACAGTGCAATACCAGATTCTAAATGCATAAATTAATATAACAAATTGCAGTAAAAAACCAAGGAAATCAGAAAGACATTTGAGTTTAGTCCAGACCTTCCATACTCGTCAACATCCATGCCTTCCATTTCCCTAATAGGATCATCTATAGCTCGCTCAGCTCGGGCAGGACGTCTCAGTGATAAACTAGAGGTTGTATCATCATTTGCACCAATCTCATCCATACAACGGCGGAGAAGGTACTCAGGCATAATCTTTCTTTCAAGCCACAACCGTAAAACCTGTTATTGTTTATAAAGTCAATCACCTAGCAAGCTTTACCTACATTTGTCAAGAAATGCCTATAAATATATAGAAAGCACAGAGCATTCATATCACCTTAAGACACTGGCGACGATTTTCACGGCCACCAGGTCCAGGAGGAGCAGCTAAACTTAACAGGCGATGTAATGCATCTTGAACGGCAGGGATATAAGATGCTCCAGCAATACCTGCAACAAATAGAAGGAAACTAAGAAAGGTGGCACAATAAAAACATCTGTAGCTCGAAATACTAGAGATAACAGGATTTGCAATTCAGTTTAGAACTACACATCAGAACCCAAAAGCATGCCCGAAAATAGCATGTTTTTATTTGCACTTCCTACCTTTATGACTGTGAGAGCATTGAGTTATTGAATCCACGAGGAAGAATATGTCTACTTTGCGATGGGAGCTTGGTTCACTCCCCAATTTCCGAATGAGAAGATGCACAATCTAAATAAACATAACATTGTGTAAGTTCAGGAGAACCTGTACAGAAAAACCTTACAAGGAAGTACTAGTTTCACTTTGCGACTGTACAAAAGAAATTAAAGGTAACCAGTTCTCACTGTTAGTTCAGTAACTATTG
Organism: Galium porrigens var. tenue; assembly: GCA_012274505.1. Classification (NCBI taxonomy): domain Eukaryota; kingdom Viridiplantae; phylum Streptophyta; class Magnoliopsida; order Gentianales; family Rubiaceae; genus Galium; species Galium porrigens. The sequence continues at coordinate 9,870 of JAAGWI010021454.1, forward strand.
AATAATTTTGATCAGGTCACAGATTTCTTATGTGAAAATGGAGCTTACCCAACTGCTTTTCTTCAAAATCATTTCACACAATTTAAGCTATACATAATTTAGCTAACTTACATTCATTCATAAGGAAAGACCAAGGAGGCCTAAAACCCAAAAGAACTGTAATAACTCATTCATCCTTTTCTATTATATTCATGTACCATCATTTCCTAACCCCTTCAGATCCATGCCATGCAAAATAATAGACTATGGAAACTAAATAATAGACTAGCATGTGCAGAATTAACTACAAAGCTTCATCACATCAAGATTGTGTATTATATTGTAAATTCCTTTGTGTGCAGGAGGGGAGCAGTTCTTTAAGGCTCAACTTCAACCATTATCATTACCTAAATTAACACATCTAGAAAGGGCTAACATAATAAGCTAATCTGTCTGAACCACAGCAAAAAAAAGAAAAATTACAATCTAACCTCATGTAGAAATTTTAGTATTAACAATGAAGCAGCAAACAATCTTCAATTCACACAGTCCACAATTTATTCCAGAAACTCCAGAATAAACAACTACTTCAAGGATAAGGGAAGGGGGGTGGGGGGATCAAGGCTTTTGCTACACTCTTTAAAACCTTTTTACTATAGTTAGGCCAAGAATTATCATCAATGCACCAATTTTAGTTCAAGAGCATAATAATTTTAGTTGAACTTTAAAATAACTTAATACCTCTACCGTAGACAACTTATATGATAAAACTTCAGGTTTCCCCAGGATAAATTTCAATACTAATGAAACAAAGCACCTGACCAAGCAACTACAAACCTCATTTGCGATGCCATATTTTGCACAATCAATAGCATGTCTTGTTGCTCGTCCAATACTCTCTTTAGTCCTTGATAATGTTTCTATCATTCCTTCAAAAGCATCACGAGCAACAGCAGCCTCAGTAACGCTAAGCGAGGGTCCAGCAGTCTGGTGCTCTGAACTAACCCTCCTCTCCACAAATTCATCGCTACCATGTGGATTCGTTGATGTACTTTGATGTACATCTGATCGAGGAGAAGCAGCCGATGAGTACCCTAGCTTGTCCAGTGGTGCTATGTTGCTGGACCCCATTGGCTGCGCAACTGGAGCAGGACTAGGACTTCTGACTGGTACATCGATGGTTGGCGCCATAAGAGAATCAGAATGACCAGTCGGATTATGCAAATGCGCTTGTCTCCTCTTTGCTTGAGCAGCTGCGATAAGATGTCTAATGGAAGTAGATGAATCTAAAGCTTTTTGATCGACAGTGGTTAGTTTCTCTTCTCTGCCTGCTTCAGATCTACAGTTTACCAGAATGAGCATATTATGAGAACAGAGAAACCACTTTGTTGACAAAATTCAAGAAACAATAGAATAAAATATTACCGCTCCCCCTGCAATGAATGACTTTCCACAAATCCTGTTGAAACAGTGAGGTCACTGGTTTTTGAATGCGATTTAGGAGTGCCTTTGCTCATTTCTGCAGAAGAATCCAGCTTGCTCCTTTCATTCAGTTGATTGACTAGCGGGTTGAAGCTATCCGAAGTTGGAACAGGGGTCTTTCGTGAAAGGGGTGTTTTTTTCAGATAAATGTTACCAGAAAATTTATCTGAGAGTTTATAAGGTTTTTGGGCTTCTACAGGGGATTTGGTAGGAGCAGAGAGACGAGACCTTACTGGGGAAACAGGAGCTTGTTTAGCGTCCTTGGAAAGAAATGTTTTAGCATCTACTTTTCCAGGGCTAAGACGAGAACCCAGTGCTTTGTTCTGCACCATTTCAATTTGCTGAAAATCCGGACTTTGTTTAGCTTCCTTGGAAAGAATTTTTTCAGCATCAACTTTGCCAGGGCTAAGACGATAACCTAATGGTTTGCCGCGCACCTTTTCCATTGGCTGAGAAATCGGAGCTTGTTTAGCTTCCCTGATATTAACTTTCTCAGCATCTACTTTATCAGGGCTAAGACGAGCGCCCAGTGGCTTTTCCATCTGCTGAGAAACCAAAGCGCGTTTAGCTTCTTTGGAAAGAACTTTTTTAGCATCTACTTTATCAGGGCTTAGAATAGAGCCCAGGGATTTGCTCTGCACCTTTTCCATTTGTTGAGATTTAGGAGACAAATACGCAACTGGCTTCTCTCCAGATGGTACCAACTTTTTAGAAGATCTATTATCTGATGTACCTGAAGATCGCTTCCCCAAGTGATTAGAAACAGATCCATGCATGTCACTTTCCTTACAGGAAGGTTGATCATGCGAGGTAACCACAACCTTTTTGGTAAAACTTTCATGTACTGGAGTCTTCGGCTCATCCTCTTCATCATCATCAAAGAGGCGAACTGCTCTTCTCCTCCTTGAACCGATTTTAGCTACAGCAGAACTTCCCATTCTGTTTTCAGAACTCAAAGCAGAGGAAGTGGACATGGCTTCCAAAGCTCGGCGACGCCGCTTTGATGGAGGCAGAATATCTTCATCACTAGAAAGATTTGAATCAATAATAGTTGCTGACGGTTTCATGCCCAGTCTGTTTTCAGCTTTCCCACGAGATACAGACCTTTCATTCGCTAGATGGGCTACTTTATCATCCTCACCCTGTGATTTTATCTTTCTAGATCCATCTGCCAACCTCTTGGTAGAGTCTAAAATTTCATTATTTAATTGTTTCCTCTGCCCTTGTCCCTTGCCAGATAATCCTGCCTTGTCCTTCATAGTACTCACTTCAGCACCCACCCGAGGCTTAACTTTTTGCTCAGAATCTTTCTCATCTTTGAGCAATTTGTTCACCTTCCTCCCACCATCAGCTTGAGATGAATCCTGGCCACGTACAGCATTCTTTTTCTGAATTCTAGATTTCTGATTAGACACAGATTGGTCCACTCTACTAATTGATCTATTCAACTCTTCATTTGGACCAACTCTTGCATGAGTACTAAGCATACGTGAGCTGTCACCTTTTCTTTTTAACCCTGTATCTAGCATAGGTCTATCATTTACAAGGTCCTGAGAATTTCCAGGGTATTGCTGACGATCTGATGGCAGTAAAAATGCGGATTCATCTTCAGAAGCACGAACGTGACAGTTGACACTACCTTTTGATCTATGATTAAGTTTCCTTAAAGAAGACTCTTCCATTCTATCATGGGAACTTCCCATGCCAGGTGACTCACTATTTGAACTAGATGTAGATAATTCCTCCTTCAGCACAACATTAGAATCGTCAGTAAAGGACTTGGTCCTCTTCAATGAACCCTCATTCGTATCTTCCAAGGCCCCGGTCTTGATGCTGTTATATTCTACCTCCCCTTTTCCTTGTGAGCAACGCCCCAACCCAGAACTATGATCACCCAAACTTATGTTCTCTATCTGCTCTTGAATTCCTTCTTTGCCATTCCTATCTTCTGAGTTGGTCTCTACAGCATCATCAATTATGCCATCAGTGATGTGTGTATCACTTCCAGGAGCATCTCCAGAAAAACTTGAACTTTTCTGCTGTAGTTGTTCAAACTCTTCACAAATTTCTGTTACTGCTTGGGCAAAGTGTTTAACAGTTTTACCACGACAACGAGCCAACAATTTGTTTTTTGCCTCAGTCGTGAATACCTGAATATCCGCAGGGGCAACAAAAGCTCTGTTGAAAGCAGAAATGTGAAGTGGACAAATCAGTATTGCACATTTATCTACACGCAAACATGAAAATGCAGCATGTAAACTTTAAGATTTATCAGGAGTGTCATATAGCAGAACCCCGAAAGACAAATCGCAAACAAATAACAATAAAAAATTCATGAGATCACATCAGAATTCGGACCATCAATCTTGCAAAAGCTATCTGTAGACATAAATTAAAAGATTACAAACATTTCCACCCTCTATATGAGTATAAGGTGTAAGGACCTAGAAGGAGGCAAGAAAGATAATAGATTGGATCACCAATGACCAACCTTAAAATGCATATAGCATTCTCATGGAGAAGGAATTTCAGTGGAAAATCTCAAGGAGTTTATAACTTGAAATTCAAATACAAAATCCACAAAAGTTCATATAAGTACCCATACAACACGAGAGAGAGAGAGAGAGGAGGCGGAGGAGGCGGAGGAGGGGGGGTGAGGGTGGGACGGGGTATCTACATTTACTCGCCATCCTCAGCAGCATATATTCCAAGACTATAACACAGACCAAATGGCAGCAAATCAATCCCATTCAGGGGAAAAAAGACTAAATAACCTTCTCTAGAGATTGAAGCCAGGGAGTCATAGAGCAATTCACTCATCATACCTGAATCCTACTAGAGGATTTGGTCCTACTCCCAACCTTGAATGAGGATTGAGCGCTGATTCTTATTGTAATTTACTACAAAGACTTACACTCAAAGTCTTCTCTTTTGAACCGTGTCAAATACTTCTTTGAGTTGATCTCTACCACACCCACTATTCAGAAATCCCTTCCTATTTTACTATTAGTGTATGTATATATATCATCTCATAATTCACATCTGATTCTATACCTTAATGGTCATTTTCCTCATGATGCATGCATATTACCGAAAAAGGGAACATTAGCAGATACCCAAAAGGTGGGGATTCTAATTCTGCAAATTAAGCACAGAGAAATTACTTCTTATTTCTGTTTTTTTTTTGGCCTAAAATTACACTGTAACTATTGTGGTTCTTTAACAGAAGTGCTATCTTGTGCATCTGTATTCCAATACTGCTGTATTCTTCATCTTAATCTCATTGGCAAAAAAAAAATTCAAATCAGGATTCTCATTTCTCAATTTATGGGTAGCGAATTGACACAGGAAGAAATTTACATTCATAACACTTATCAAGACTTCAGAAAAAGTGTGTAATTATGGCAGGTATGTCATGCATGAAGAGGCCAGTATTTCTCGTGGGTTACTCTAAGGCATAATCTGAAGCAACAAGACACAGTGAGTCTCTTTCTGATTCCTATCATACGATCCTTACAAAGTTACATATATATGATAGAGTACACTTCTACAAGCTAGCAGTAAGCATTTTCCCCTATTTCAACACATAAGGGGCGTACTCTTTAGCAAAGAAAAATTTAACGGGTATGCATCTCATAGAAACAGTATCCACTCAGCACACAAGAAAACATTCCAATCCCTCAAGAAGAGCTCAACAACTTACATTTCTTCTGTGCCATAGAACTGTACAAAATATTTCCTTGGGTCAGGTGCTCGTTTCCAGTCTTCAGGACAGCTTATCTGCAAAGAATTCAAAGCAAGAAATTGATCTGTCAGGGATACCAGCCCATTTCACACTAAAGCAAACAAGGAAAAAAGAATGTAAGACAGGATAAACTTGCACATACACACCCATCATTAGAAACAGTACAAAAGTGAAAGTTTTCAATCTAGATTAGTGGTCGGCGGAGGATGGAAAAGAGTAAGAAAACTCTTGACAAAACTAATAAGCAAAGCAAAAGAATTTATACAAGCATTCAAGCCAACATAATGAGCTCGGTATTGGCCATACTACAAACTATTCAAAATTAACTACCAAAAGCAACACTAAAATCTGTGGAGGCATTAATCACGACACTGAATTTGAAAATTTGACTTCCATCACTCACTGAGAAACAGAGATAATGAGTTGATTAATCGACTTCCATCACTCACCGACAAACAGAGATATGGGGTTGATTAATCGACTTCAATCTCTCAACTAACAGTGTAAATATACGTTGACAAACAATTCACAGAAAACAAGTAAAACTTCCGCATTAGATCATCACAATAATCAAAAATAGACAGGCAACAAGAAGAAGCTCAAATCAAGTTACTTTTCTTCCAAAAAGGACATTAAAACTCCAAAACTTCATACCCACCACTGAATCACAGGTTACAAAATACCTAATCCATCTCATGCATGCCCAGTAAAAAATTCACAGTGCAAAACAAAATCCATCTCCACCGCTTTCACAAAAGCATGAAGCAAACCCTAGTTCAAACTAGCCAACTAAAATGAGCAATCAAAAATTCACACAAGACCAGCAAGCAAAACGCATAAAAAGGAACCCTGATCAAGAATGAAACAAAGAAATCCCTAAATCAATAAAACCAATGAATCACACAACCACCACAGCAACAACAACAACAGCGTAAGTATAAATAAAAAATGGGAGATAACGAAATTGTACACAACCTTAGCAGGCCAGGCAGGGAAACCCTTGACCTTGGCGAGCACTAGATCGCCGGCAGAGAGACTGCCACTGCTTCCAGGAGGTCGGACACCTTTAGAAGCACGTCTTCGTCCAGGAGCCATAACTACCAAGTCCAAAACACTGTTATATACACACGTGCCGCTCGTCAACTCTCTGTCTCACGTTGAATTCAATGCTTTCGTAACGTCCCAAAAAGTCCAGAATTCCCCAACCAACTACTATAAAAGCACACACACCCAGGTTTTAATCCCCTTTATTCTTCGTCCTCATTAATCGAGTAACCAACACAAACAGACGAAAGGGATGACGAAAGCCCTAGCTCCGGCCAACTGGGAGCGGGGGCGGTGGGGGCAATAAGGGGATGGAAGTTAGGTCCATGGGGGAATCGGTGGTGTCGTAGGAGCGGATTGAAGCGGTGGATGGAGGAGGAGTATTAGTGACGCGCTGTGGGCAGGGGTACAAGTGTAAATTTTGTCCTCGAGGTGTATCTGCTCTCCTTTCGGAGATCGGAAATTAAATCAGAAAAGAAACAACGTAATT
>JAAGWI010021506.1:0-10693 GCA_012274505.1 Galium porrigens var. tenue
AGCACGCAGCTCATTGAGATTGAATCCCGACCACATGTTACCCTCTTCGAGACCCCTTTTGTGGATGTCCAGAGACTCGAAAGTGTTGTCAAGAACTTTGCTGCAAAGCAGGATCCTTTGCCATTGTCATTTTCTTCGATTGGGAGCCTTCCTAATGACAAGAATGTTCTCTTCCTTGCCCCAACTCCATCTTTGTCCCTTCTTCAATTCCACCATCAGTTGTGTGATACAATGAGGAAAGATGGCATTGATATCCCAGAGGATTATCGTCCTGATTCTTGGATTCCACACTGTTCTGTGGCTGAAGATGTGCCGAAACCTAGGATGGCTGAGGCTTTCACTGTCTTGAGGGACTTGAAGCTGCCGGTTGCAGGATATGCGATGGATATCGGGCTAGTTGAGTATCCACCTGTTCGCGAACTGTTCTCCTTTGTGATTGGTGCTAGCCCTGTGGAGCCATGAGATTTCAGGTGTGTTGCTATGAGAGTAATTGGTTTCTAAAGGCATTATTATGTATTAAATTTTCCTTCCTATTGTCTCTTTGTACAAACTGACTGTAGAGGTGCAGTGGCAAAATTAATTCTTTCCGGTATGTGCAAGTAAAAGTGATACTTCATAATTGTGCTTTGCTTATGGATACTCTCGAGCCTTGTGGTTTAGTGCTATTGTTGTCGTATTTGTTTGCGTCAGTACTTGATTATAAGTAAATCAATGGTATGGTTAACTTTGACAGGCATACTTGTTAAGGAGTTTTTCTTTTATAAATTTACAATTTATACGTGCCTTTCTTCTAATGCTTGTTAACTATTCTGATGAGGCACTCAACATATGCTTTCCCGTACTGTTTCTATGTGTGATACAACTTACAAAATGGGTGCACACATGTTCCGTAACTATCACATAGCTGTTTTTGGTTAGAGTAGTTAGAAGCACCCTACAATTTATCTTTTTTAGTAGAATGGGTGGTTTTGTGAATAGAGTCTCTAATGTTTTTTAATGCCATGAGATTCTGAGGCAAGGTTCGTAAGCAGATATCTAGTGTTTTCCGCTGTTTTTTTTTTTTTGCCTGAGCCTGCATATCCAGCTGGTCATCTTCTTAGTTTCATTCTTCTAGATAATATAGTGTTACTTACAGCAGCATTCTAGGAGCATGCAGCTTTAAGATCTTAGTTCTCTAAAAGGGGATTGTGAAGAGGTGATTGCTACTTGCTATCAAAATACATCCTCCCCAACCCCAACCCTAACCCTCTTTCCTTTGTGTCAGCATGCTTAGAATACCCTCCTTGATACCTGCTGTAGTGTCTGGAAATTGATGTATGTGTATGTTTGTAAGAACCTGATTTATGTTAGTTAAAACCAGCTGCGTTTCTTCAGTTTCTAATTTCAATTACATTGTGTTACACGTCTTCTCTGCTCTATTAGTACAAATGCCTGGGTTAATCGTGTATCTATAGACTATAGTTCAGTGTTTTTCTTCCTGATTGGGGAGTGTCTTCGAAGCACCTCCAGTAAAAGTTCATTCCACACATCAATGGGGCCCGGCAAGCACCAGTGTACACAGTCACTGTATCCCTTCTTCTTGCTTCGCCAGTAGATCCCCGGGTGACCGTCAGGCCTCATTAGCATAGCTTCAGTCACGTCCAGCAGACCAAACACGTTCCCCTTCCTCTGCCCCACCTTAATCGCTGCCTCAACTTCCACCACCTGTTTATTCCGACACTCACGATCCTCCTCGTGGCTGTTAGCCTCAGGGGTGAACGGCCGCTTCCTGAGGCAGCTCCCACCCGTTTTCCAGGTGCCGTTCTCAAAGTGGGACGGTGAGAATGTCCTCAGTAACGTTAGTGTGTTAGAGCAGTTTTTGCATTCGTTTATGTGCTTGAAAGCTGTTCTGAAGGCTCTTTGTATGGCAAAGTCGGTTCTGAATTTGGTTATGTTACTGTCTTGACAATTAATGCATCCCATTAGGACCCCGTTTTCGTATAAGTAGTTCTGCTTGAAGAACCACTGGGCGTCGGAGATGATGGTGATATCCACGGATGGGAGTTTTTGTGACCAGGATAGATCCATCTTGTCTAGATGGATATTGAAACCACCGGTCAATGCTCCGTTGATTACTGTCTGAGATGCGTTGACTAGAAATCGGGTCCATAGGGTCACGAGGGTGAAGTTGTGATGAGGAAACCTCCATGTTCTGAATCGATCTTTAGCATCCTTGTAAACATCTTGTGGTGATTCTTCCTGCAAACTAAAATCAGATTGATGAGAAAAATGCTATTTGAGATGTTAGGGTTTTAGAATATAATCGATTCATTCTCTTGCTGAAATGAAAACAACAATCAAAGTAGAGGTTATTTAAGAAGAAACTCAAATCAAAATGCCCCATTAATATTAGCTGGTTAAGTTATGGTCCTAGAAAGTTTGCTAAAATCATAACATAATGAATGAAGGGGAGAACAAGACGGACCACGGGTGGCTAGGAACAGAAAACTGACCGTCGATAGCAAACAAAGCAGCGAATCCATCTGATTCCGGGCAACTGAATCTCCGACGAACGCCAATGTCTTGCCTCGAACTATACCAAGAAATCTGCCCGGTTCGAACCCCGGAAGCTCGCATCCATCCGGCTTCCATCTCCATCTAATGTAACCCTCATCCGGTTTCCCATGCAACAAACAATTCTTAGAATCCGGCAGTGTTTTGCAGCTCGAATTTGTATACAGGGGAACTTTCCGGGCGTCCCAGATCCAACGTCCCTTAAACAAGTCGCATGTTTGATCACCGCCTTAAATCACAGTGAAAAATTCATGTACGAAATGTTATTTGCATGAATAACTGAAAATGATATAGAAACAGAATCCAATATATTTACCTGAAAGAGAGTGACCGTTAATGCCTAAGCGTGCGGCGGTGAAGCTCAGCCGGAGATAGAAGGCTCCGATCATCCCGGCTGTAACAAAACAGAAGGCGTATATAACAAATGATGGCCGGTGGAGCATGCTGTTCGTCATCATCGTCTTCTTGTGATCGCATGATTTCAATCCAATAACATATAATAAACCGTAATTGAAAATGTTTATCGAATTAGAATTTGAATCAAAATCAAAAGGATGGCTTTGAAAATCATTCAAAATTCAAAAAGTTTCCATTATTTATTCCGATTTCGTTAATCGACTTATCCATTTTATTTTGAAATAGTTCTGTGATAGTGGTAGGAGTCATATATTTGGGGTAACAAATTTTAACTCCAAATTTTAACTCCGAAATATATGGGCCTATCTGTTTGTGCCTTCAGGCCCACGAAATAAGGCAGCCCACATATTTCACACAGCATTTATATCACAAATTCCCGCCCTTTTCCCATTTCATCCCCCTTTTCCCCTCTTTCAAATCTCCTTCAAATTTCTCGATTCTTCTCCATTGATTTGTTTCAACCGATTAGAAATGAGGATTTTTCCTTGAATTTATGTCGAATTTATAAAAACCTGCGGCGACGGTGGCGGATCTGTCGCAGACCCGACGGAACGATGCCGCCAGGTATGATTTAACCTATGAATACCGTTCTTCAACAGGATTCTATAATCGCTTAACTATTTCACGAAAAATTCCCACACAGATGTGGATAGCATGATCAATTAGACAACACGAGGCTTTCGTTTTGTTCATGCATTTATAAGTGTTTATGCTGTTCATTCGTCTCAAATTATGGGAAGAATTTATTATTTGAATGTTTTTGTGGCTTATAATTAATGTGTTTCCCCTAATTTAAGTTATTTCAATGTCAGCCTGAATTTTTTTATCATCTCCTCCTTCATGATGATAGGTATGATTTGAACTCCAGGTCTTTCCCGTGTTTGGTTTTTACATATAAATTGAATGATATTGTAAATATGACTGTTGAATTTTTGAGTTTCTGGATTGGTCTCTGGTTGTGTCCTACAATCATATGGAATCTTATTACTTGCAATTTGATGAGGCTTTTTCGGCGTATAAATTTAGTTATCTCATGGAGGTTAACACGAGAGTCAAGAGTTTGACTGTGTTAACTGACATGAACTTATACCTAAGAGCCATTCAGGATGCGTTTTGTATCTCCTTTTGAATCAGGTGTTTCTTAGGTCAGCCAATAGAGTTGGGTGAGTAGCACAACAAGCGATTAGTTTACTCTTGTTAGGCCTTGTCTTCTTCCAGATTTAATGACTCTGAAATATTAATAGCTATTATTGTCTGACTGTACAGTCTTTCTGATATTAGGATACATATACGAGATTTTGTTGCTGTTGAAGCAAGGGATAACTTCTTATCCATCATAATGTCTGTCATAGAATGTTCATCCTCTTGAGACTAGCCCTATTTCTAGCTTTTTCATTGAAGAGAAGAGTAGAGAATTTTTTACAGTACATCTATCAATCACAATGCATGTAGTAGAATATTTGCTTCTTGCAGGTCCAAAGGATTTCAAAGGCATGATCAGCTCACTGAAAGATGACAATGAGGAATTTATTGGAAGCACTGAGGAATCTATTGCTGGTCCAAAGGATTCTGAAGGCAAGTTTATCAATGCTATTCCATTTCCTAATCATTAAATTCCATGATAAATTGTTTTGATATGTCAGCACATGCTGTTATGAAACGTTGCTTAATTATGTGGTGATAGTATCAGATGGTTTAGTGGCTGACCTAGTGGACTTGTTTTATCATGTGAATGATTTGCTTCTTCTTTTTTTGTCTGTTTTTGAGGCCCAGTCTTTTGTTTAAACAGTTTCCTTTTGTTGAATAATTATCTCATCAGGTTTGGGTCTTTGCTGAAATTCCTGGTTTTAAGCCCTCATAATTAAAGTTCAGGCAGTTAAAACGTATAGTAATTCATAGCGGGTTTGTATTTTTTGTAACTGAAAATTTATCCTTCCATATACTATTTGCCTAACACCTTGGTAGAAATGTTGGCATATTGTTTTGCACTTGTTAAATTTTTTTTTTTAGGCACGAAAGAGGGCTCTCCGTTTGGATGATGAACTCTTTTTGTAACACATTATCTTATTTTTGGGGATATTCTATTTTGATTTCAACTCTTTGTGTTGGTTATAATCTTCGTTCGTTCAGATGGTACTTCTTTCAATTCTGAAGACGTCACTGCCTTGTTGCATGCTTACAGCTTACTTATTGTGAAGTCAATTATTTAAATTATCTCAATTGTCAAAAAAGTTGTCCACAATGGGAGGCCTGATTGAAGTCTGGTTTCCTTGGAGGAATAATTTAGATGTTTAGTTTCTGAAATTGTGCATTCCTTTTGTCAAGTTTTGGTTGTTTCAGAGCTCTTTTTCTTTTCTAGTTTCGACTATTGCTTTTGAATTGTATTAGGTACAGTGTAGCCCAGTTTGTCAAAGTTTGTCCAGCTTTAGAAAATCCAATTGGACCAATTTAGATCACTGTGATCTACCTGTAGTGGACGAATATCATTGGCAGATTTGTTGGCATGATTTATATGTGACCCTGTGGCCTATTCACACTTTCATTCTATGATTTCCCATTATGGTTGTTGATGGTGGTTTGATTTGATTAATGTGTTTTTTGTTTTGAGTAAAATCTCTTTAAAGGAAAAATGGGTTATACACTTTCCATCTATCACGTTTACACTATAGCTCATGTCATTCAAATAATGTATCTAAATAATAATTATTAACAACAAAGTGTGATTAGTTGGAATGGATTTTTCATCATTATTAATGTTTCAAGCTGCTTGAATAATTTTTTTTGGGACCCCTGGAATGGGCTGGTCCAGGTGTGAATAAGATGTCTTTTAACAGGTGCAAAAATGATGTAGACGCTTTACCTTACCTGGCTCACCATGTCTGGTCCAGGCATGTTTGCTTGAATCAATCAATGGTGGGAAGGAGCCAAGGCTCTGTATATGGTTATGGAGTTGCCTTCTAAATTGTCTGGACTCTGGATCTCATTTTGCTTTTGAAACATTTATCATTCATAATACATTCTTAACATTTAAAAATCGACTTAATTGTTCTTTGCTTTCAACCTTGATACCATACAGGTCCAGGCTCTAAAGTTTGCTGGTTGTATTTCGGTGGGAACATGGCTTATTAATGGTGCATTTTAACTCAAATGCAAGTTTGTCAGATAAGTACTTGAAACCAACAATTATGTATGGGATTAATGCTTTTAATATGAGTTTATGAGTGGCTAGTTATGGTAATCTATATTATTTATGCATTCTCTGGACATGCCATGATATTCTGAGATTGGAAGTACTAAACTAGGTAGAACCCATAATTTTTACATTTAGTATTGATCAATGATGGTACAATATGATGTCTAATGTTAGGCAGGAATATCAGGGGGGTCTCACATGGGAGGTTATTGATAGAATGTGGAACACTATAGTTGGCACTTGGCATGTGGCCCTTTGCTGAAATTACTCACATTTTTGTGCGCGTGTTTAGTGCATTGTACTAACCCAGGCAAAACAAACTGTCAAACAAATTTCACATAGAAGCATTTATGAACCTCAACAAGCAAGGCTGTCTGTATCTGCAAGTGGTTTAGGTTAGGTTGTTCTTGCTATCGTTTAGAACTGAATTGGAGGATGCTTTGCTTGGTTGCTAGGGCACACCCCCTCCCTGTCTTATCCCAAAACCAGCCCCCTGCCTTCTTCTTGCCATTCAAAAGGTCACTGCAACTTTACCGCCAACGAACCACCGAAGCTGAATTAAGAAAATTACTCTAAAATTTACAATTTTTAATGTACCTGGTTGGATTTGGACCTATTGAAGAGAGTGTGGGTTAACCATTATTAAATATATAGTTAACTATGTCTGCACATGAATTATGAAAAAAAGTTACAATTTTAACATATTTCAAAAGTTTAGTGATAAAAATGATTGAAAATAAATTAGTGTCAAAAATGAATGGTAGTGATTATTTAGTGCCTATTGAAATCATTTAACTTAAATACTGTAATGAATATAAAAAAATTAAATATGATAATGATCTTACTTTTATTATATGGATGGAGGTAGTGGATTTCTTAATTAACATGTAGTGGTTTTGCTCTAAATTAAGTAACGCTTTTGTTTAATATCTTAAACTTAATTAACACTAATCACTTGATTTTGGTTAAATTTCTTAAACCAGTTTGGTGATGAATCTTGTCATACAACACAAATTTTGACGGTTTAGATAAAATTTTGTCCTTGATTCCACTTTTCTATTATTTTACACCCTCTATTATTAGTTATTTGACAGGGTATGTGGGTTGAACCAGCTGTTTAACGTGGTCGAATCTTATCAATGCATCGTATGTCTTATTTCCCAGTAGAAATGTGGAGTGGCATGAGTTGGACAAACGCTATTTTATACCTACGCCGAAACTTCTAAATGGCAGCTTACGTCAATTTCCTTAGTTCCAAACAGACTGTCGGTTCCTTAATTAGAGCGACCTCAAATTCTGCTCAGAGGAGCAATCCGCATCCTTCTCTCTTCCCCTCTTTTTCTTGTGCTCAGAGCCTCATTAATAGTACTGTAGTTGATAAATCGTCAAGCGAGCTTATTAGTTATTGTTCCTCCGTACATTCTTTGTTCAGTTAAGAAGGGCCCAACGGCCATCTTTGATCCCTTTTGCATCCTTCTTCCTTGTACAGACACCATGGTCTGAACCTCAACAAATCCCTCTGTAAAAGTCTGCACATACGTAGTTTAGCTTGGGATCTCTTGTAAGAGAAGATGGCACCGAGCTCTGTTGTTGTCACAATCGAGAAGCCCTGTGGGATAGCCCTTGTTGAGATTAATGATTCGGGTTCGCCTCTGGTTCGAGACAAGCAGAGGGCTGCAAGCCCTAAGCAAATCATATCACTTATGTTCCTCAAAGCGCAAAGAGCTGTCGGTTGTATTCCCTGGCTAACTGCTGGTTTGTGGGAAAAGTTTTCGGTAGTGAAAAAGCGCATTGCGCATTCGGATGCTAAGGATGATGAGTTTAATCACAAGGGGAGGTTGTACAAGTTCATCCAAGCGTTTCTTGCTATTTCAGTGGTGGCCTTGGTTATTGAATTTATTGCTTATTTCCAGGAATGGGAATATTTAAGTCTGGTTAATCCTTTGGAGGTTCAGAGTCTTCTGCATCTGTCTTACTCATCTTGGATGTCCTTTCGAGCTAATTATGTTGCTCCTTGCTTTGTGATGCTTTCAAACTTCTGTATTGTACTTTTCCTTATTCAATCGCTGGATCGGCTGGTGCTCGGTCTTGGATGGTTCTGGATTAAGTATAGGGGATTGAAGCCCGTGGCGGAAGAATATGACATCGAAGATGCCTCCAGTTTCCCCATGGTTCTTGTGCAGATTCCTATGTGCAATGAGAAAGAGGTAAAATAGCATCCATAGACTGATGCTCCTTAAATTTGGAAATTTTTTGGCATCTTGATCTCTGTGGATTCAGTTATTGCATTCTTGATCTTTGTGAATTCCTGATCATTTTGTTTGTCAGCATTAATGTTCTCGATTTTGTGTTAATGAAACCAGGTTTACGAGCAATCAATTGGAGCAGTGTGTCAGCTAGATTGGCCAAAGGATCGATTCATGGTCCAAGTCTTGGATGATTCAGATGATAAACTTGCACAGACTCTGATAAGGGGCGAAGTGTCTTCATGGAAAGATAAAGGTGTGAATATCGTGTACAGGCATCGGATAATCCGAACCGGATACAAAGCTGGTAATCTGAAGTCAGCAATGTCTTGTGACTATGTTAAAGACTATGAGTTTGTTGCCATATTTGATGCAGACTTCCAACCCAATCCTGATTTCCTCAAGCGTACAGTTCCCCACTTTAAGGTAACAAAAGAAGCCTAACATTAACTTTAGTCCATCTCCGTGTCTGTCTTTTTATGGAATAGTATGTTTCAATATCACAAAAACAGTCTTTCTACCTTTGGTTTGTTTTAATGAAAACATCGCATTATCGTCTTCTCAGGGGAATCCAGAATTAGGCCTTGTGCAGGCTCGTTGGACATTTGTGAATAAGGATGAGAATTTACTAACTAGGCTCCAGAACATCAATTTATGCTTTCATTTTGAGGTAGAGCAACAAGTGAATGGTCATTTCCTCAATTTCTTCGGATTCAATGGCACAGCTGGTGTGTGGAGGATCCAGGCTCTGGAAGAATCTGGTGGATGGCTTGACAGGACAACTGTAGAGGACATGGACATTGCGGTTCGAGCACACTTGCAAGGCTGGAAATTCATATACCTTAATGATGTTAGAGCCCTTTGTGAGCTGCCGGAATCTTACGAAGCCTACAAAAAGCAGCAGCACCGCTGGCATTCTGGCCCTATGCAGCTGTTCCGAGTGTGCTTTTCTTCCATCCTGTCTGCCAAGGTACTTTCTTAAGCCTTTTGTGTAAATTGTAAACGGTAAACTGTAAACTTTAGAAAACAATTCTGACAGTTGATCCATTGTTTTGAATTACTTTCAGATATCAGTATGGAAGAAGATGAACATGATATTCCTTTTCTTTCTCCTTAGGAAACTGATACTTCCCTTCTATTCATTTACGCTGTTCTGCATCGTTTTACCGCTGACCATGTTCATACCAGAAGCTGAGTTACCTGCGTGGGTAATATGTTATGTTCCAATTGCAATGTCCATACTGAATATCCTGCCAGCACCAAAGTCTTTCCCTTTCTTGATGCCATACCTTCTGTTTGAGAACACGATGTCAGTAACAAAGTTCAATGCCATGATTTCTGGGCTATTCCAGCTTGGCAGCTCATATGAATGGGTAGTCACCAAGAAAACAGGCCGAGCATCAGAGTCGGATTTGACAGCCTTTGCTGAGAGGGAAGAGAAGAAGATGACCGAAGAAAAGATTCCGCGAACCCTCTCTGAATCTGGTTTACAATTGCTCGGGAAATCAGGAGAGAAAGAGGTTGGTTTGGTGGCGAAGAAGAAGAAGATGAACAGAATATATAGGAAGGAACTAGCACTTGCTTTTCTTTTGCTCACTGCAGCAACAAGAAGCTTGCTGTCTGCACAAGGGATTCATTTCTATTACCTGACATTTCAGGGAATATCATTCCTTTTGGTTGGCTTGGATCTGATTGGTGAGCAAGTAAGCTGAGGTGAAATTATACAAATTAGTTAACAATTTTTGGTTTATTTGTTGAAGGAACAAACTTAAGTTCTTGAGCATTATCAATTTTGCCAAAGACTTAAATGCCTTCCTGTATAATTCACAGTTTGTATACTAAGGGGGAGGGGGTTTCTTTTTTTGAATTTTTTTGGTAAGATACTATACTTAAAGTTGATCATAGAGTGGTAGAATTACTACTTTGTGAAGGGGGGGATAGTTTGGTTGTATTCCCATTGAATGAATAAAATTAAATTTATACAGATGATAACACTATGTCGAATGTTCATATCCTAATGTTTTAAGAGTACCAGAAACAACAATGAGTTAGAAGAAACAACAATAGAGAAGAAAATTTTAAAAATCAGTGTTTAGAGACTTTTGAGAAGTAATCCTCAAATGAGAACATAAATAGATGTAAAGCACAAGTTAGTCAGATTTTAGTCACTCCTTCCCATAATAATATGACTAAAGTGTTATTTTTGGCCCCATAACCCTAAAAAATGAATAGTTTTGGCCCCATCAAAAAAAGTGTAGCACTTGTGGCCCTTGTATTCCGGTAT
>JAAGWI010021773.1:264-11754 GCA_012274505.1 Galium porrigens var. tenue
TTCATTTTTATACTAAAAATATGGAATACAATACAACAAAATATAACCTGTAAATAGCAGGCCAATTATTTTTTTAATGTTAAACGTAGTACGGTATTTTACTCGTTTAGTCAAAAATATTGTATGAATATACAAAAATGGCCTCAATTATTTGAGTTTTGGGGAATTTTACTAACTTACAGGGAACAATAATGTCATTTCAATGTTATTTTGGACTATAATTAGTAAAATATTGTGATACATTTAGTCATCCAGTTATTTTTCTTGAAAATCATCCAAAAATTCTAAGTGCACCTCTCATTTTAGGGCAAAATGCTTAAAGGTTCTGAGAAAGTGTGATTATAACTCTCGGTCGGTCAAATTTATTTAAAGTATAATAACCATGGACGTGTTGATTGGGTTTGACCGATCTAATTACGGCATATAACCTATGTAAAAGGACAAATATGCACTTTGAGTTTGAGCGGAAATTTTGCGGACAATAATGCCCTTATGGACTATGGCTCTGTTTGGTGGAGTTGTGCTTATAATCAAAACTGGTTCGAAGCACTTATTTTGAAAACTGGTGAGACCAGCTTCTGATTTGGGCCAAAAAATAGTTTCTACTTTCACAATAAACTACTTTTTACCAGTTTACCAAACAATAAAAAGTACTATACATATAAGCAAAACATCTTATAAGTTGTGCCATATAAAGCATATGTCAAACCCACAAGTTGTATCTTCCTCCATGTCTGCAACTTGCATCTTCCTCCGTATATGTCAATTCACCACAACCAACCCAATTTTTAGAAAATGGTGGGCGCTGCCTGTGTCAGCGATACCGCCGTCGCGTAGTTCGCGTACCTCTATCAGGGTCGAATTTAAGTGATTGAGGAGGAAGTAGTGATATTGAGTGATTGGTGGGAATTTGTGAGGATGACGTAGTGATGGAGGAGCGGTGTTAAATTCTGGGAGGATGGAAAAGATAACACATACTTTTAAAAAAAAATATTTTAGATTACGGTCAATTTTATTTTTTCATATATCACCGGAGTTCACTAGTAAGAAACTCATCGGAGGTATAATATAGGGTTATATTAATACTTATCAAGAACTCAGCATTATATATTCACATAACCATGTTATATGTGCACATTTCTCTAAAATTTATTAAAACAAATTCTTCATATATTATTCACATTATATTGATTATATTTTCACATCGTATTACACGTCTAGTTCAGTTTATTTTCATTTCAGTTTTGCCTCTTTCAACACAATTTATTTTAACTCAGCTAGTTTTGATTAGCTCCATCTCATTTTTTAGATTTAGATCAATATGATTTAATTTATTTGACCAAATTCAATTCAATTTAATCAAGTTCATACATCCGACCATGAAGGTTTCAAGAATTCACTTCTTTATAGGGAAAGCTCCTATTATGGGCGTGGGTAACATTTGTATATTTATTGTTAAGATCGTCATGATATTTCTATTCTTTACTTTATTAAAAAGGTTATCCATACCCTTCGTATTAATTAAAGAAATTCATATTTTTAATTGATGCCTCGCCACCTAGTTTATCAGCATTTTAGTTTAATTAGTTCTATTCAGTTTGTTCAATTTAGTTCAATTTAGCAAAAATGAATTTGATGAAATGTAGTGTAATTTAGTTTGACGGTTCCCAATATTATTTTTTACTTCAGCTCAATTCAATTTAGTTTAGTTCATTTTTTGAACTAAACTAAATTGAGATGAGCTGAACCAAAAAACTAAATTGAGATGAGCTGAACCAAAATGAATTGAACTAAAAATAAGTGTACTACAATTTAAATTTGAAACAATATGACTAAATTAATCTAAATTTAACCAAATTTATTTTTAGTGAACTGAGATGAATTGAACTGACTAAAGTCAACTAGTTAGAAATCTGAAATTTTTAAGGGAGACGAAGAGTGTTTGTTGATGACTTTTTTTAATAAAAAAAAGAATAAAAATATCATGAATTCCTTAATAATAAATATAAAATTGTTACGCTCCTTTTAATAATTTACATTTTACGCCACTCCCTTAATTGTAAAATAACTTTGACCAGAGCGTTGAGTCGTGGTTGAAGAGGGGGAGGATATGGATATGTTTGATTGTTGAAGAGAGAACTCCGGGATGGATGGTTTTCAGTTATATCCATCTGATTTGCTTTTGAAAAGTTCAAGGACTCTGGTTTTGAATAACCAATTGAAACTTGCATAGGAAACCGGAAACCGGAACCCCATTCAATTTTGAACTACAAAAATAACTAAGGCTTTATGAAGAATTGGAATTTATGAGGAAAAGAAGGGATTAGTGCAGCATCCAAACATGGCCATACTTGGTTTTGGTTTAATAAGATGCTATATAGCATAACTAGTTTCTTGGTCTAAAAAGATACTTGATAGTTTCTTGGGACTGAGCAGTAGAGCTAAGGGAGCAAAATAAAATACTAGACCTAACCCTAACCTTGCTTGCTGGATGATTGTCCGCGGGAGCTACGACCACGACCTCTAGACGCTCTTCCACGGCCTCTATTTGGCAAGGACGGAGACATACCGGCCTGCCTTAGGGAAGCCCTTTCCTTGGCCCTCTCAGGCAGATTAATAGTCGTCGAAGGTAACGTGTTGAGAGGTGATACTTGTCTTCCTTCTTCTGAGTCAACTGTCGTTTGCTGCTTCTCAGGAGTAGTCAATGCAGCTTCAGATGCCTCGTCATTTGCAACACCAGCATTATTATAAGATATTTCACCTGCATCTTCAGCGACTGCTTCATTCTTTTCATCTTCCTCGTGCTGGAGAGTGTCTTCTGCGGCCACCTGATTTAAGGACTCCTCATCAACTCCAAGGATCATTTCACCACCTTCCAGATCAGCATCCTCTGCTGCCATCTCCCCCTCCTCTCGTTCACTTCCAGATTCAGCTGCTGGCAGCTCAATGTC
Organism: Galium porrigens var. tenue; assembly: GCA_012274505.1. Taxonomy (NCBI): domain Eukaryota; kingdom Viridiplantae; phylum Streptophyta; class Magnoliopsida; order Gentianales; family Rubiaceae; genus Galium; species Galium porrigens. The sequence continues at coordinate 3,216 of JAAGWI010021773.1, forward strand.
ATGTTCAGTACCGCTTACTACTATTTCGTCAGATGACCTCTCGCCAGCAGCCTCACTCTGACTTTCTTGCTTTGGTTGTTCAGGAGGTCGTAAGTCATCAGTTTGCTTCTCAACAGTCACACTCTCCTGCTCAGCATCAACACCAGAGTCCTTCAAACTATGAGGAGATTCCACAGTATTCTCTAGACATTCTTTACCGACTGCCAATACCTCAGGAGAGTCTTCCATGTTTGCTGCAGCCTGTACAGTTCCATCGTTACTCTCAGGTGCCAATCCTTCACCATCCTCGCAAGTTCTGAGCTTTTTCATTGACGCTTCTGCTGTTACCTCTGCAACAAGCGTTTCCTCACTCAACTCTGAGCTGGCCTGTCGCTTCTGGCCATGTGGTGGCCCCTGTGCACCAAGTATTCCTTGAGTTTCCACGATATCAGATGACACAGGTTTTGCACTAGTATCCAAGCTTTCAACCTCTGCCATCTCTACATCAACCTCAAACTTGTCAGGTTTTGAGATACGAGGACGGACAAGTTTCCTTGCATTTTTGCGTGATTCCACATTAGGCTTCGGTACAGTGACACTTTTCTCTTTGTCATCCACATGTTTGGCAGTAGGAAGATTAACAGCAGATGAGGCAGAGGTTGAGGTGCCAGTTCCCAATGCAGAAGGCACTTGACCTTCAAATGGAGAAATGGCATTGATCACAAAATAATGAGTAACAAGAACAACAACTAAAAATGGCACAATGTCAAGAAAGGGCGGATAAACAAGCATGCATACCAATGGGTGCCCCGACAGAGGTAGCATCCAAAGTTGGAGAAGATTCAGTAGCATATGGAACAGGCTCATTTAAAACAGGCAGTGTTGCCTGCTGAAAATTTTCAACAGCCAGGTGATATGCAGTAGAGAGGTCATCCAACATTGTGCCAGAAAGGAATTGAGTGTCTGCTGAGCCCTGAGAACAAGCAGCACATGGAAACTTTATAACAGGCAATCATTTGGATAGTTGAGAATATGCAACCAGGAAAAAATTACACGACTTTAAATTGCAGGGATCTACTACAAGGAGGAGGCATGGAAATAAAACTTGCAAACCACAGCTAGTGTGGCATTAAATGTTCAATGCCACGAAAATTTACAATCAAACAAACAAAAACGAAAAATGTTTATCCTACCATGGGCTCGATCGTATGGATCGCACCATAGTATTTGGAAAAGGTTTGAATTGATTATTAAATTTTACAACCGTGAGATCTGCAAATTAACTGAAAAAAAATTGAACTAAACCTGCTGGATTGTTGACTACAGAAAGTTTAATTTGTGTATGCTACAATGCACAGGATGTTTGAATGTCAAATCTTTACCTCCAATTGACTGTCATTTCCCTGTTTTAGCTTTTCTACATCATCCCGAAGCAGTTTTAGACCCTGCTTATGTTTCTCAAGCTCATCTGAAAGCTTCAAGCGTTGCTGTGGAAATGAAAAGGACCAAATCAAGCAAGTAATTTTTTCTTCAGTATTCCGAATCCAGTTCATGGAGGTGATAGAAACAAAAGGTAAAGACCATGTGATGATGGAAGAATGCATCGAAACATTACATGAGGCACTGATGCTACCAAAGACGAAAGTTTTGTCACCACCATCAAATGCATGGGTGTAGGTAATCAACTGAACACACAAAAATAGGCAGTCCAAATATCATACCTGAGAAACTGTCTCATAGGAGTCTCGAACTGTCTTCTGCATTTTCCCCCGTCTTCCTTTCTCTGTTTTATGTTCATCTCTCTCCTTCTTTAGTTCATCTTTTAACCTCTCCACAATTTTTTCCAGACTCTTCACATTCAAAACAAAAATCAGCCATACAGGACGAAAAAGAAAAAAAATTGAGCCTCAAGTTGCAAACCTGAATTCTGTTATCCTTTTCTCTCTCCTTTTCCTTAATGGCCTGCTCACCTGCACCATCCACCGTAGTCCTTTTACCTGTAAAAGGTAAAAGATCAGAAGAAATAACTTCATCATCCTGATTTACCACAACAAAAATCACCATATTTATCAAGAACAGCTCAACTGGACCAAACTAAACAGCCATTTTCCTATTGTTTATATAGATTTTAACTAGCGACGTACTTAGCAAATAAATTAGTTCATTTTATAACTACTAACTTTGAAAAATTGTATCCCAGAAGTTCCTAATCTCAAGCCAGTACCGAAGCTGGAATCATGAGGGCTACACTAGGTTGATAGCTATAAGAATAACTCAAGGTTGAGGATACAGAGAAATATATGATCTTAAATTTACGAGCTACTCAGCTGCTTTTGAACATATGATCTTAATATGACAGCAAATCTCTATAAGAAGGATTAAAATAGTGAAAAATATATTCTGGCTTGATATTAGGATGGAGCATTTTAACATGGAGAAAAGAAAATAATGTGCATTTTAACAATATAATATACTAGCCATAACAATTTTAACATGTTAAATTTTTAAGCCCATTTGATTAACAACAGATGGTGAAAAATCAATACCTTGCTTAAAATCTTCTAGTTGTTTAGAAAGAGCTTGAATTTCTTTGCTCAAGTCAGCCTTTTCTTTACCTAACATATCAGACTTCTTCTGCAAATCGAAACATTATCAGATCATTGTACCGTCAGGCTAACACAAGAAGGAAAATTGCAATCCTGGGAGCCCAAACACTGACAAGGTTGCATATTTTACTAGATATCTGACCTTTTGTTGAAAATACAACCTCCTATGCTTATCAACATCTGCTCTCAAGGAAATCTACAGTGACAATAAAGTAAAACAATATTAAAAAATATGACACTCAGAGACCTCTTATCTGAAATGAGGCAGGACAACTGCCTAAGTACCTCAATTTGTGAAAGATCGTTCACTCGAGACTCTTTTTCATTTATTTCTAGCTTGCTCTTGGAAACCTCTGCTTCCAAACGTAATATCAACTCCTGCCTTTGAGAAAGCAGACTCTTCAAATCTTCTAATTGAGTATCTTTTTCTCCGAGACTGGCCTGCATAGAAGCCAGAAATTAGATGCAAACACCATTAGAACTTCATTTCATCAATTAATATAATATCAAGAGATTGGAAGACCTGTTCAACTAAAATGATCAGGCTTGTTCTAAAATAGCGAGATCACATTCATAAGCTTCAAATATTAATTTAGAAAACGACCTGCAACTGCTGAACAGCATCCTTCATACGATCGTATTCTTGAACATCAACATTCTTGGACCTCTCTAATAACTGGCAAAAAATCTACATCGTCAACATAAGAGATGATAAGGGTTGAAAAGTTAAAAAATCTATATTGTGAAAAAGGTACCTCGTCAACTTTCTTAATGAGATCTTCTTTCTCTCTCATCTGTGTTTCGACCTCTTTTCTACAAACTTCCAACTCATTTTGCTTCTCACCAAGGTTTTTCGTCAAAGACTCAGTTTCAATTCTGAACTTCTCACAAGTTTCACGAAGTTTCTACAAAAAACATTACCACCATTCCATATCAGAAAAACTACTATTCATAATAGTGAAGCACCACATCAAACCAATTGGTTAAATTACTGAACCCTCACCCTCTTCACACTTGTAAACAAAAGGGTAAAATAATAAAATAGTGACATCCATTCAAACCTGACATTCATCATAATTTTGTCGGTTCTCCTCTCTCAGTTGCACATTACTTTCACGGAGCAAACTTATTTCTCGAACCTGAAGGTGCGCACAAAATTACCAGGTCCACAGCAGCATTAACCATGTCACAAGATAGGGACAATAAAAAAAAAAGACAAGTTAGGAACAATCATGAAAATGGAAGCCAGCTGTACACATTCACACCTCTAATCACCAAACACACCCAAAAAACTAAGAAATCAAGAGATCAAGCACAAGTATTTATCAGATAAGCAGAATCTTGTGGAAATAGCAGCCCTCTAATGAAACACGTAGCACCATCTTAAGATGTACATAGCCCTAATTCATTTGTCACTATTACTTCGAATTAAATGTGCTAACAGCCTATGTTCCTCAGACTCTTCTAATTTCTCATGTATCCATATCAGAGACGAGACACACTTGGATACTTCATGTTGAACTAAAACACACACAGCATTTCTAAGAAGCAACCAAATGCAACACTGGACACCCAAATCTGAGTGGAAACTTTATCTAAGTCTGAATAAAATTGATTCCAACAGCATTTCTTGAACTAGTTATTACAATCTTAGGAATCAGGTGTCTCAGTGAAGCAAAACTTACTGTAATACACCCAATATTAACACGACACGCCTCTGGCTAGGCTTACTGCACAACTGTCAAGAATATGCAACACACATATGACGGAATACAGTCTACATAATTTATGCTCTGTTTTGTTAAGCTACCAAAGAAGGGGAACCTTGGCGCAATAGTTAGATTTGCTTCAATTTAATAAGAGGTACAAGGATAAGCCATAGCAGCAGCCTCAGGCATTTAAATGCAAGTCAAGGTAATATACCCCAGGCTCATGTGCTTCCCGCCCTTCCCTGCACCCCATACCCTTTTTACTTTTATTTTTGACAACATACCAAATTCAGGAAGAGAATATGATGACTACAAAGATTTAAAATAAAAAAATTATGATGATGTATTTCAACCTGAAGCTGAAGAGATGTAAACTCTTCTTCACTGAAGAGCAATGACTTGGAGTTTCTTCGTTCAGTATCAAGTGATGCTTGAGCTGTCTGTGCGGCCTTCAAGGCAGCTTCCAGCTGAAAGAAGCAAAATGAACCAGAGTAGATTAAAACTAAAGAACAACTAAAAATAGCCACAATGAAATGAAGAGCCCCTATAGTACATCAAGTAATGAGCATGGAAATGTAAGAACTATGTCGTACAAGATCAGCACTCAACTAATATCACTAACATTGACAACGGTAAAAATGATTTAACAAAGGCTAACAGCTCATGAATATATTGGACAACGAAATGAAGGACACTAGCCAATGATCAGAATTTAACAAAGAGCACCTTATATAAAGTTGACAAGCTGTCCCAGAAGGGATAAGATGAACAAAATAGTTAAAGAGTGATTATAGACTCAGTCAATGAATATTTTGGATGACGAAATGAAGGACACGAGCCAATGCTCAGAATTTAACAAACCATATATAAAGTCCAGAAGGGATAAGGTGAACACAGGATAGGAAAGAGTGATTATAGACTCAGTCAATCAATTCAAAGCACAGTTTCAATCAATTAACACAGTAATTCCACAGTTTCACTTTGTCATAGTATAAAATTTACTATTCAACATAACAAATCACCTGTGATTGCAGACGAAGTCTCTCCTGTTTCAGTAAATAAATCTCTGCTTCTGCCTGTTTTAGTATGCCAGCATCAGTAAAAATTAACAAGAAAAAATCATCTGAATATCATACAATTTCGTGATTCATAGAAATGGTAGTGCCTATGGAAAAAGACATTCAGAACATACAATTTCTTTAGAGCGTCGCAGATACTTCACAACATGTTGGAAGCCATCATCTTCATCCAAAGAGCTTTGAGAAGAACTTCCACAAACACCAGTAGAATGACGGTCATTCTCAGCTAATTTGATGTACACAGCCTCAAGCCTACTATGTAAGATCTTGTTCTAATACATGCACAGAGACAACCAAGTCACGAAAAGTTAGATTCCATAATGTGGATTAGTCAAAAAAAATGAGGAAAAAAAACAGAGAAGGCAGGAGCATAGTCCCAAATTACCAATTCAGAACATCTCCACAGAGAGAGAGACATATGTTTGAGTGTGTGTGTGTGTGTGTCTGTGTGTGTGTACAGAGAGGGAGAGGGAGCACAATCTCTCTAAAGAGCCAAACTTACCAGTTCATTCACTTCATCATACTTCCTATCTGCATCAGTTTTCAAGACCTCGAGCATTGTCTTCTCTGTCTCCCACTTGGCTTTAAGTTCATTCTATGCAAAGAACAAAAAGGTAAAACAAACAATTTTTTCGGAGTTCACAAGTATAATAATCATGCTTCAAAGTTGTATCCTTTTCAGTAAGTTGTAGAGGAACAAAAATGAGCTTAATTTATTTATTACTACAGAGTTGATGTAGAGCTGGTGTGAAGCTTATAGTAGTTAAAGCTTATAGTTTCCATCATGACATTGCAATTTCAGAGTACATATACATAGCAACTAAATACTTGGCACACTATATCATTCTGATATATAAAATAATATCAAGCCATCATGTTTCTTGAAAGTAGGCACATATTTTTTGATAGATCCTTCCATACAAATAGCTACAATTATGATATCCAAAAGAGAGAGAAGTATAAATATCTCAGAAAAGCAAGATACATTTTCATTTTTCAGTGCAGCAGTTGATCTCCGCAACTCAGATGCTTCTTCTTGAAGTTCAGCCAAAGCTTGTGAAGTTTTATTTAATTCTTGAATTGTATCAGACTGCAAAATAACCTAGCATTGTAACAAGGCAAGATTAGTTGCAACATTTTGCCCAAAAACATGTTCACAATCATACATCTGAAATTAAAATACAGGATCCAAGATCGAAAAACCAACATAGTCTTGCAAAAAAACAGAAACTATATCAATATGTTCCATTAATCATGCTTAGCAATCATATTATGTTGATACTGCATATCAAGACTCAAGATGCAGACCAAGTTAATGCTTCTCTAGCTTATAACCATCATGCTAAGGCATTCAAAACTCACTACCCAGCCTCATTATGTTATTCCTCAGATGTTGAAAATAATGTCACAAACAGCCTATATAAATAAGAAAAGGTTTCACCTACTGATTAGCCTATGAAAATAAGAAAAGGTTTCACCTACTTAAACCTATGGTGATTAAACTTGTTTACAAAAATAGAACACACAAAGCAGAAAAGAAATAGATTAAAGCTCCGTCCAACTCAAAAGTTTGATTCTTCAAACAGTGAACAATTGCTTGGTCACTTCATCTTGGTATTTAACAGTATATGATCTACCCCTGTTTAACTTTATTTTCTGGATAAACACTTCTTGTCACATTGAACAAGTAACAAGTTTAATAAAGAAAACAAAGATATCCCAAAAGGAAAACACATAAAAAACCCTAATGTTCTGCTTCAAACATTTATGAGTAGCACATAATTAAACAAGATGCTGATTCTTATCATTAAAACTAAGATTTAAAAAATCAAGGAAGATCTTTAAGAATGGTTGGTTAATCAGGACAACCTGTCTTTCATAATTTGCTTGAGCAGCACTTGACTTTTTACGTTCTTTCTCCAAATCATCCTTTAAAGATGTAATTTGGGTGTGAAGAACGACTATTTCAGACCTGTAAAGCAAACAAGGTTCCAGCAATTGTGAAGAAAACAAACACAAAACAATAAACTATAATAACAAGACACTTTACCTTTTAACCGAACAACTCTCTCTTAGACTGGCAATTTCTAACAAAGAAGAAGCCACAGCTTCCTCTTTGCCTATAATTGCAACTGCCAATTCGTTGCTTTTCATATCAAGTTTTTCTTGAAGCCCATCAACAGCTTCTCTAAGAGAAACAATGTTTGCCTCAAGCGACTTCTTAACAATATCAGCCTACAGAAGATGCAATACAAAACTATTAAGTAACAGAACTGAATACATACAACAATAAACACGCTTTGTAGGTTCGATACCTCTGCCTTTAATTTCTCATATGCAGATTCGAGCTGTTTAAGGGCTTCTTCATTTGCCAGAGCAATACTTTTATACTGACAAAATAAATAAGAAAAATTAGCATATGGATTGATTCATGCAGAATCATTTTAGTACCTGAAGCATGTGATCTTTAATGGGACACAGAATCATTTTAGTACCTGAAGCATGTGATCTTTGTTCATTTGTGCCTCCTCCACCAAATTTGCAATTTCTTCTTTCGAAGCGTTAGTCTACATTAAAAACATATTTAAAAGTGTTAGGATAGTAAGAGAGACTTTCAAAGCTGAATGAACAAAATTTGTCTAGCTTAACAAAATTATAGTTTAAAAACCATAAAACTACAATTGTTTGCAATCAACCAATACGTGGACCAGCCTGTTTATCACTCCCTCAGTTTCACGATTTACATCTTTTTAGATTATTTTTTTATTAGCTCCAGTCACATACACTAGCTTTTCATATTTCCCAGACACATAATTACTAAACCTAAACTAATGAATCATTAAAGTGAGTCCGTTTTGCCAATAAGAAGATGAAGATTCATGTTAATTAAGCATTAAAACAGTAGATTTTTAACATTATGATTTATCATTAATAGAGTGAGTTATTGCAGTACAAAGTTAGTGCTGCTGAGAAGGTAATTAAAAATAATAATGACTGAATTTTACGGGCACACTTAGAAATCAAGCATATCTTAGAATAAACGAAAGAAGAAAAGCCATAATTCATATTCCCAGTGGCATTCAATCTAATTTTATTCAATAAGGTAGCTTAGATGCATGTTTATCTAATTTTATTCTCCTCTTCTTTTTGGATTGTTTATTAAGGA
>JAAGWI010021880.1:0-13931 GCA_012274505.1 Galium porrigens var. tenue
TAAGCTAATACAAACATCCTAATACATGAATACAAATCAAAGAGAAGAAATGGGGGAGAAATGGAAGAAAACTAAGGAAATGGGGTTTTGGATTTGGGGGAGCTCGTCTCCCTTCAAAAAAATGGGATAAGGGGATATTTATAGCCCTCAAATGGTCTTCCAAAGTCACCTACAACAGTTCCATCACAGCCATGAAATCTATAGGCTAAACTGAACACAGCCGTGATTTCCATTTGGGAGAGCTGCTGGAACACTTGTCATGGCAGTGACAAAACCAAGGCAAAAGGAGTCCCGGCCGTGACAGTTTGTGTAGCCTTCTTGTTTCCTTCACTATGGATGAACCATTGATCCGATTTGGATGTTCCAGTAGTCCATTCTGAAGCTCTCAAGAAGACAAATCGAATAATACTATGCAAGCACTCTAACTCTTCTTCAAACCTTTCCAAAACTGAGCTACAATGTAGGATTATACATGTTATTCTCTAAAATCCAAACCAAGAACAACTAAGCTTTAAAGCTCACTACTTTGCACCCAAATGCTACCCAAACTAATCCCAAAATGTGTTGAAACTAGAGGATATATAGGGCACATCACCTAGCGATCCTTATTGGGCTTCGTTCAGGCCTTTAACTAGGTCTGGTATACACCATAAACCTCCCCCTAGTCACGAATGGTAGACTAGGCAAAAGGTAGCGATTGCTAATATTGCATCATTGTGAATGTCTTCAAAATCTATCCTTTAATTGTCGAAGGTTTGGTCTGCATTCAATAGTTTTCTATGAGGCATTATAAGCATTCGAGTGGTGTGGGCGATCGCTCTTCGCGGTTTGTTGTGTTTGTTGTATTGTTGTTAAATTTAAAATTCAAAAGTTTGAATTATGTTGGTATTCGTGAATTTGGTTCTATTCCAAAAATCATTGTGTACAACAGTTTTTCCCATGATTTCCTTAGTGAGAATCTCGTCCTTCGATATCTCCAGGATTTGTTAAGTCGCGCCTGCTTATAAATTTATTTTTTAATTAATGGCCAGGTGCGTGCTATCATTGCTGATTTCAAATCTCGAGGAATCCAACGGTTAGGATTAAAACCTGTCTGTATTCCACTGTAGTTTGAATTTTGAGAAAGGTATAAACATTGTGGGTACTATTTACTCCATACATAACCCTCTGTCTTCTTATTGTTTCTCTCAACTTATCTCCTTGTAACTTCTGCTCCAGCGCTCTCTTTGTTCATCTTAATCAAGTAAACTTCCTACTTCCCTCTTATTCTTCTGCTCTTCTTGTGTTGTTTGTGTGTTCTCTGTATTTGCCTGAGTTTTGGAAAAAATTCAACTATCCTTGTTGTTTCTTATTCATATGTGTGTGAAAAAAGATGGATTCACAAATTTCTACTCCTGGTACTAAAATTGTTGTGGTTGAGAATGTTGGAAATCCTGTAATCGGGTCTGGAAAGGAGGTAGATCAGGAATTTAGAATGCCCCATGAGGATGATGAGTATTCTAGAGAGGATTCCTATGATGAATCTGGTGGGTATGATGGTCCCACCCATAAAGATCACAACGATGTGAATTCTACAGTTGCTGATGAAGGGGCTGATTCTGATGGCTCGAAAGCATTGTTGAAGTTAGCGAAAGCTAAAAAGTCTGCCAGTATGATGTCTGTTAGGATTCTTTGCATGCTCAAGCAACACTATCTTTCTTTGAGCGATCGAGAGCTGCGATCGCTTCTCCCCGTCGAAACTATTTGAGATCCTCCCACCAGATGGTTCACTTTGTACAAGGATTATTTCAGATATGGGTTGACTTTGCCTATCCCCAAGTGGTTGTTAGAAGTTCTGAATGGTCTGGGGGTGGCCTTATTGCAGATTCATCCTAAAAGTTTTATGGTTCTGTTTTGTCTTTATAAAGCTTGTGTCGCTGTTGGAGTGGAATTTAACTATGAGCTTGTTTGGTGACATATTTCGAATGTAGACTATCAAAAATTGCACCGATCAGTACACTCTATACTGCAATATTCCCAAGCTGTAATTTGTGTCTGAGTTCCCTAACAACTTTGGGATCTGGCATAGAGGATTTTTTTACGTCCTTTTTGACTCTGGGGTAGATGGCAAGATGCCCTGTTGGAGTACTATTTCTGGGAAATGCAAACTATCCAGCATTTGCGAACAGTTGCGTATAACCGATGAATGTGTTCAGAAGTTAATCCTTTTTTCTGTCGCACCAGATGAAGTTGGTGTTGCTAAAGGTTGTTGTTATTGATTGTTAACTATGTGGATTTGTGTTCAAATATCTGTGATGGATGGTGTTGTGTGATATTATATTTGGTTTTTATTATTATGTTATATGTGTAACTAGGTTACTTTTTGTCTTTGTAGATATGGATATCAATTCGAAGCCTGTGAACGTTTGCCGCTTTGGTAGGAAGCCTTAGAACACTCCCTCTACCTCTCTGCAGGCTGGTCTTGCTGAAATTGCTGTTATTTACGAACCTCCTACTCAGGAGAGTTCGCAGAAAGGAAAGAGCAATGACAAACATGATTGCTTTTATGATGATAAGTCACCCGCCGAAAGAGGGATAAATACACCGCTCTTACATCTAGGGGAAAACTCCCTGAAGGCCCTTACCCCGAAGGGTTTGTGCTGGCCGCTATGGCGAATCTTGATTCTCAATATTCTGTGACTGCGGTTAGTAGTCTATATTTAATTGTTGGGATTAGTGTTGTGATCTATATTGGACTATTGTTTATATGATCTTCTTCTGCCTTTGTGTTGTATAGACAACTGATGTGCTGCGATTCATTGCTAATGGCATGGCCAAGTTTTTGCTGGGGTCAACACCGCAATCTGTTCAGGTTACGAAGCTTCAAAAGGAGCGCAACGAGCCTGTTCGCCTCAGGGAGAAAGATCGCTCCATAATGTCTTTCCTGAAAAAGAAGAATGTTGCTCTTACTCAGGAGTTGACCCATCACAAGACCAAAAGGCCTCTATCCCTGAGTATCTATCTGTCTTCGTGAATCGGTTGGTGAAGATTGAGTTTTTTTTCAACTTCTTTGCAAACTGTTCAGCACTCACATGGGCTGTTGGCACGAGCGAGGAGATGAAGCAATTTCGCGAAGACCATCCTGTGATTGAAGATGCTAACTTTCCCTCATTAGAGGATATGAATAGTGCTATTACTGAATATGGCGCGACTTCTAATCAGGACTTTTTGTCTAAAATCAAGGATGATGGCTATGTGTTCGAGCTAGTCGAACATTTTAAGAAATTGGTTGTGCCTCCCACCATTGAGGAGTTAAAAGCTTGTGATGTGGATTACAACACCAAGCTCCCTGAGGATATGCAGCCAGTGCTAGTAGCCAAGTCCAATGTTGTCACGAAGCCTGGCAAAGACGGTGGAGATGCGAACGCCTCTGAGCCAGCAGTGAACGTTAGTAATCTCTAACTTTTTAGGAGTTATTTTGATGTATCTCTTTGCCTTTATGGCTTTTGGGTGCGGCTACAACCGCTTTTGGATGTTAAAGTACTCTTGATTTATAAAGTTCTTCTTCTTATTAAATTATTACTTTCTTTTTGGTAGTGGTTTTGATGATTTTCATTCGTGGTTTGTGTAGGATAGTAGCCATATGGATGTTTCATTTGCATGACGAGGCTTCGCAAAAATGTGGATGCATCTTTTCTATCGAAATCATGCCCGATTGGTTTACTTCAATCACGGCTTAAAGGTATTTTTGATAATATCTCTAACCTGTCTTGGGCTCTTGAAGAACGTAAGAATGTTATTGTTGCATGTCAAAGGGATTTAGGATTAGATTCACCCATCCCTGAAAATTAGAATCCTGATGAAAAAGGGTGTTTGAGTCCATTCTATGATTCAGACTGCCCCGATTACTAAAATGCAACTAGTTCGACTGATCCTATGGGAGATAGGTATGAAGATCTTCGCGATGCAATTAATCGGTGTATCCTGGATGTGAATGCTATTGCAAAGTATGTTCATACATTGCGACTACCTCTTGGGCCACATCATTTGGTAGCTCGTTTGGGTCAGCGTCTTCGTAATGTCCTCTCTCAATTTCGCGGTCGTGAAGATGATTGGGCTGACGTGATGAAGGAGGTGGATGTGATGAAGAAAGAATGACACAAATTATGTACACAACACAATGCTGTTATTCATCATCACCGCGTTCAGCTATGGACCCTTATTGGACAAGAAAGAGAGTGAAGACGATTACTGCTTGCCTAGAATCGCGAATGCTCTGAACAGGAGGAGGTCATTACTCAGAAGTGTAGATGCAAAAAGTAGTTAATTGATCTCATTAAAAGAAAGGAACATGAATGTGAGGAATATAAAATTAGGGCTATGGGCTGGCAAAGTAAGTATGATGAGCTTTTTATAAACAATAAAGAGTTAGCTCTCCATTGTTAGCATGTAGATGCTCACGTCAGTCAATTTGAGCAAGAGTATATCCAACTTGGCGATAGGATTCACTCTCAGGAGGAGGCTCTGTCGAGTAATTGCACAGATCTAATAGTTTGAAATGGTGATTCCACAACCATTGATGAGGCAGCAATTGCAAAACATGTGCATGACTTAACCAAGGAAGATGACGAACTCAAAATATTTGGTAGAATGGCATCATCGAGAAATCATGGAATATGATCAATCTGTGTTTTTTATGAGTATACAGCTAGGTCGGAGTGAGCTTGGTCTAATCCAGGATCACAAATCGTAATATCAGCGTTATCTCGCGAAGATGAAAAGGGATGGGTATCCATACAATCATCCTGCTGCTGAATATATGCGTCATCACCTCCAAGAGATTCTTAAGAAGGAGCAACGAGACTCTGAAGCAGATGCTCAGTGTCATTGCCAAGAAGCACCGCCATCTCGTTCTATTCGTGATCGCTTTGGGAGTCATCATAGAAGTTCCTCTCATTCGCCAAATTGATCTCGCGATCGCGGTGTTAGGCGATAGGCGATAGGTTTTTTCTTTCACATCTTTGTCAAGTGTTTACTTATAAAGGAAAATTTTCCTTGTATCTTTCTCATTGGCTTTATGGATATTTCCATTCGCCTTTGTTTGAATAGGGGTTCCCCGAAGGATTGTTTATCCTTTCGTATTGAATTTATCCAATGTTCATTGAATTTCATTATTATTTATCCAGTTTACAATTATTTGTAGTCGTATGGGATTGTTTGGTATAATTACTCTTTGATTTCGTGGCATCCACCTCTAGGTGGCGATCGCCTTTGTATTCATTCGAATGTGTGGATTTGCATATACTATCATTAGTACTAAGATAAAAATATGCGATAAAGAAAAGACACAAAGTTTTGGTGCTCGTGTGAGCATTTTTGTCATATGTAGTTACTTAGCGATAATTTCGCTTGAAAGAGGAAAGGAATGCCGCCCATGATAATATCAGGGCTCCTATACATAGGGTGCGATATTTATAGTGAGCACTACACATAATATTTATTAAGATTGATAGCATGCCATATGTTCGGTATGGGAGTGCCATCCAATCTTGCTAGCTTGTAGTAGTTGGTGCGAAAAGCTTCAACTACTTTATATGGTCCTTCCCACTTAGGGCAAGGCTTCCCTGGTTTTTCAGCAAGACTTGCTTCATTCTTCCTCAGCACCAAGTCTCTTTCCTTGAACCTGGTTTCTCTCAATCGTAAGTTATATGCTTTCGCAATCTTTTCCTTCTACTTTGCTTCAATGTTCGCATTGCCTCTTTTTTTCTCGATTAGGTCCAAGTTTACTCTCAAGTTTGCGTCATTCTGCTCTTCTTCGAAAGCTGACACCCTGAGGCTAGGAACTCCAACTTTGACTGGTATCATTGCCTCTTGACCGTACGTTAAGCTGTACGGTGTCTCTTTTGTTGGTGTTCGTGGAGTGGTTCTATATGCCCATAGAATAGATGGTAACTCCTCAACCCAGCTAGTTCTCTTTCCTTCCAATCTTTTCTGAATTCCTTGTAGGAGGGTTCGATTGGTCACTTTGACTTGACCATTTGCTTGTGGGTGTGCTACTGCTGTGAATTTTTGAGTTATTGAAAACTTCTTACACCAGTTAGTGCATACCACACTTGTGAATTATTTTCCATTGTCAGACACTTTTAAGACCACCGAATGAGGGTGCTAGACTGTACTTTAATGTTGGTATCCACGAATCAGCAACATGCTTAGGTGCGATACTGATCGTTGGAAATGGTGAGTTTGTGAAGGCAATATCGTAGAGGCAACATGGTGTTACAAATGCAACATTGGTTGAAGGACTAGCATGTGAACATGCTGTAAACCTAGCAATTCAACTGGACAGGAAAGACATCGCCCTAGTCGAAGATGCTCTTAGACTCATTAGCATGATTAGAGAAGATAAAGAGCCCCACTTGTGTGCTCTCCCTTTTGGTTCAACACCTTCAAGACATGTTACGATGCCATAGTCTTATAGCACTCTCTTGAGTTGGTAGAAATAAGAATGTACTAGCACACTCGCTAGCAAAGTCTGCAAAGTGAAATGACATAGGCTATGTTGAATGGGGATCCCCACCCCCTTTTTATTGTCACCATGTTTCTAGTCACATGAAATAAAAATTTTACCGATCAAAAAATTAAGCCATTTGTATTATTTTTGCATCGTAAATGTTATTGGCACATTATTAATTAAATAATTAAAAATAGTTGGTAGTTTTTTTAAAAGTCACATAACATGTTCTTAAAATCTTTAAGTCTTGTTGGCATGGGTATTATTTTTTAAAAAATTAACCTAATGGCCATATTAAATATAAGTTCACTTTTATTTTGCAGAAAGTGAATGGAAGTTCAGGGATAAACTGCAATTTTTTGAAAAACAACATAAATTTCTCTTCCATCCTCATGTGCTACTGCTGTGAATTTTTGAGTTATTGAAAACTCCTTGCACCAGTTAGTGAATATCGCACTTGGGAATTGGGTGCCATTGTTAGACGCAATGTTCTACCAGACGAACGATGTCATCAATTCTGCAGTTATCTTAGGTAGGGCTTTCACTTCAACCCATTTGGTAAAGTAATATACCATAACTACCAAGAAATGAGCGTTTCCAATGTCTCTTGGGAATGGACCAACAATATCGATTCCCCACTTTTCAAATGGCCATGCTTCTTGGAGTCCGACGAACTCCGATTGTGGTTTTGTTCCAATACAAGAGTTAATCTGGCAGGTTCTACATTTTTGCATGAAGTTATGGGCATTTTTGAATATGGTTGACCAGTAATATCATGATCACATTATTTTCTTTGCGATCATTCTGGCACCCTGATACGATCCGTATACATCTTTGTGCATGTCTTTAACAATGGTGATTGTCTCATTCGGTTCCACGCACCTTAACCATGGGATCAGGTATCCTCTTTTGTAAAGAGTTCCTTCTACCACTAAGTATGATGAAGCTTTTATTTCCACTTTTCTTACTGCATTGCTATCTTTGTGCAGCAGACCATGTAGTAGAAATGATACCAGAGGTGTCATCCATGTGATCCCTTCTTCTGCGATTGCTATGTCAATGGTTGTGTCTTTCCATGTGTTCAAGTCCCTGTACTCAGTGTTCGCTAGCTTGCTTAATGCATCTACCTTTGTATTCTCTGTTCGTGGAATTTTCTTGATTTCCACTTATTGTAGCTTTGTGATCTGTTGCCGCACTTTACTCAGGTATTTGGCTAGCTTTGTGTCTCTGACTTCATAGTCCCCGAGCACTTGATTCACCACAATCTGGGAGTCAGTGTATATGCAAACAAAATCATGTTCATTCTTATCGCCAGATGTAACCCACTGATCAAGGCTTTATACTCTACCTCATTGTTCGTTAAGTAGAAGTTGAAACGTAATGCGTACTTGTACTCTTCTCCCTCAGGGCTTACGGTCAGTAGGCCAGCACCACATCTATATCTACTCGAAGATCCATATATGAACAGAACCCATGCTTGATCTACAAGTTTTGATTTCCCCTTAACTTCTCTTATGACAAAGCATGTGATTGCCTCCCCTTTTTGCTTTTTATCTATTGCTGTCATTTCTGCGATAAAATCTACTAGTGCTTGTCCTTTGATTGCTTTTCTAGGGCTAAAATGTATTTCATGCTCGCCAAGCTCTATTACCCATTTCATTAATCACCCTGACACTTCTGGTTTGTGCAGCACCTGTTTTAGTAGTTGGTCTGTGAATACAGTGATCGCATGGCTTTGAAAGTATGTTCGCAATATTCTGGCTGTATTGACCAATGCTAAAGTCAATTTTTCAATTGGTAGATAATTTTCTTCAGCTGGCTGTAAACTTTTACTTGTATAGTAAACATGCATTTGCTTCGAATGGTCTTGCCAACCCAAGATTGAATGGTCTTGCCGACCCAAGATTGAACTAATCACTTTTCTAGAAGCCGCGAGGCAACATATAAAGGTTCGTAAGGAATGGGTGTTGATAGTGTTGGCAATTGTTGTATTTCAGCTTTCAGTTGATTGTATGCTTCTTGGCACTGTTTGTTCTAGTTGAACTTGTTTGACCTCTTTAATATATCAAATAATGACATATGCTTCTCTGTAGCCTTAGACATGAATCCATTCAGGGTTGCTAAAGATCCTGTTAGAATCTGGACATCTTTGATAGATTTGGGCGTTGCCAGTTTCCAATGTCACTTATCTTTTCTGGGTTGGGTCTATTCCATTAAAAGAAACCAGATATCCAAGGAATTTCCCTGACCCTACCCTAATCGTGCACTTTTTTGGGTTTAGCTTCATGCCAATGACTTGAAGGTTCGTGAATGTTTCATCTGGGTTATCAGCGAAAGTGGCCATTTTCCTGCTTTTGATGACCATGTCATCCACATATGCTTTGATATTTGTCCCGATCTTGCCGCAAAAGGCTTGGTCCACCATTCGCTGGTATGTTGCTCCTGCATTTTTCAGTCCGAATGGCATTTTTGTATAGCAAAAGGCGCCCAAGCTTGTGATGAACGCTATTTTCTCCGTGTCTTCTGGGTCCATCAATATTTGGTGATACCCTTTGTAAGCATCGAGAAATGCAAGCACTTCATATCCTGAAATTGCCTCTACTAAGCGATCAATTTTTGGTAGGGGATAGCAATCTTTTGGGAAGTGTTTACTGAGATCAGTATAGTCTACACACATTCTCCATCCAACATCCATTTTTTTACCATAATTGGGTTTGCTAGCTAAGTCGGGTATCGCACCTCTCGCAATATCCTTGCTTCTGTAAGTGTTTGCACCTCAACTTCAATCACTTGTTACCGATCAGTTGTGAAGTTTCTTTGTTTTTGTTTAATGGGCTTGACCGCTGGGTCAATGTTTAAACAATGAGTTGTGATTGTTGGGTTTACCCCTCCCATATCATTGATTAACCATGCGAACACATCAACATGTTTTTTCAAGATAGTTTCAACTTTCATTCGCAGATCTGCTAGTAGGTGTTTGCCTACTTTGACCGCTTTGATACTATCATTGGAATCCAACTGGAATATATCAACCTTCTCCCCTAGGCTTCATGAGTTGTGTGTATAGTCTGCGTTGCTACTACCGACAACCACATTAATACTATGAGTTACGGGTGGGATGTTCATGTTTCCATGTGACTTCATAGCGATCGCCATGCATTGTCTCGTCGCTTGCTGATTTTCTCTTACTGTCGCTATTTCTCCAGGTGTTGGAAATTTCATCACTAAATGGTATGGGGACCAAATAGCTCTTGCGGTGCTCATCCATGGTCTCCCAAAGATGGCATTGAATGGGCTTTGTGTATCCATAAACACAAATTCCCATAGGATAGTACAGTACTTATCCTCTTCTCCTATTGTCACTAGCAACTGTATGTTGCCTAGTGGCATTTCTGTTTTACTAGTAAATCTTACTACCGCCGATATTGACTTCCTGAGGTCTGATCGCTTAAAACCTACCTTGTCCAAGCACTCCACGAATAGTATATCTACTACACTTTCATCATCCACGAACACGCGATGGACTTTCAAATTCCCGATCTTCGCAACGATCACTAGTGGGTCATTATGTGGTGATGCATGCGGGACAGTATCGCTATTAGAGAATGTAATCAACTCATCCATCTTTAGCCTTTTCTCCATTGGCTCTTGAGATGGGATATATCTTGCTATGTTTTTCCATGCATGATTTTACATCAACGAAGTTGTGCCATGTATAGACAAGATGATCTTGTTAGATGCGCCATACGATGAGTTTACCTCTTCCTCTACTATCACTGCACTCTAGCAGAGTTACCTGTCATTGTGTTTGCATTCAAGGTTCTCACTCCATAGCCATCGTTCTTCGCTCCTTGCACCATCTCCTTCTTATAGTGCTGGAGGTTTCCTTGACGAAGGTTTTCTTTGATTTTTTGATCTAAACACTCTTCTATGTTATGGCCATGATCTCCATGAAATGCACAGTAATGATCCTTCGATCGCTTATCAGGTGGGGCCAGTATGGGGTGGGGTTCGCGAAATAAGCTTTTGTTACTTTGCCATAATTCTTTTTTAGACTTCGTCAGAGGAGTTTCATGGGTGTATTTTGATGCGATCGCCTCCATTGTCTTTGAGCCCGTAGCTTCTTTTCTTTCTTTCCTTGAGGCTTGTTATCATCATCACTACCACGCTTTTCTCCTCTTTCATTTTCCATCTTTCTCTCATTCGCTACTTCTGTGCAAATGTCCTTTTCCACCAAATTTTGGAGCTCCTTCTCATTTTGTGGCATTTCTTACCTTATTTTCTTGTAGAATTTGCCTGGTCGTAAACCATTCATGAATGCTCCTAGGGGCTAGGAACACCTGATACATCAAATCTTTTACTTGTAAGCTTTTGGTCACCAACTTGGCGTGATATACTCCTACACTGTCTGAGCCTTGCTTGAAATTGACGAGGTCTACGATCGTTCTCTCAAATTTTTGATTTTGATAAAAATGCACAAAGAACAAATTTGAGAGTTGTGCCCACGATTTGATGCTCTATCTAGGAAGAAATTCATACCATGTAATTGCTGGTCCCATGAGGGAGATAGGAAATGCTTTACACACCAATTGTAAATGGGCGTTCCTAAAACACATGTTGTTGCGATATGAATGAAGGAAATCTTTCGGGTCAGTGGTCCCGTCATATATTTTCACATGTAGCAGGAGTTTGAAGTTTTCCTACATCGAAAAATCCTGGATTTCCTGTGAGATGGCGAGTAATCGCTTTCTTCTTCTGCTACTATGGATCGCAACCCTTCTGCGTATTTAAGAGTTTCCTCTCTTTCTTTTTGTTACTGTGATTTCTCCATTTTGTTACATGCGACCGCGCACTTGCTTTGCTTAGCATCTCCATTCGACTTTTGAATCTGCTTGAATTGCGTGTACAAGGCTTTCTTCCGTGTTTCTAAGAATGGCTCGAAAGCTTGCCTTTCTTTTGGTTGTTTGGTGGATGGAGATTCTTCATCCTCCTCTTCTTCTTGCTCATCTTCTTCCGAGTCTTCGATTTTGTCACGCTGTTGGTTTGGCATTTTGTTGCTTGATTGTGTGGTCGAGTGCCTCTCCAGGTAGTAACTACCATAACTAGTGATAAAGAAAAAGGTCCCCACAGACGGTGCCAATGATGTGATTGACCACCTTTCACCAGCTATAGAGGTTCCTACCAAGATGTGTTCATCACCTACAAGAAGTCCCCAGTTGTATCCAGAGATCTAAGCTCCAACCATTAAGTTAGATCGCTATATGTATATTATAGTCTGATTATCGAGTTGATTCTCCTTACCTTTTCTCTTCTCAAACCATCTATTTATAATAGGTGATCTCTGTCATCAAGTTGACCACGATATCACGCCCTACATTCGAGGGTCGTGTGATCGCGGGGTTATGCTTAATTGAGTGCGTTTGATCGTGGCTTGCCAACTGATGGCTTTAGGCCTAGTGATCCCTATTGGGCTTTGTTCAGGCCTTTAACTGGGCTTGGTATACACTAGGGTTGATGTGCTAACAAGGACACAAGTTGGTGGAGAGGGGACTTATTGGCGGCCCACTTTCATGAAGGGGATACATCTTTGATTCAATCAATGCAATTAAACCACAAGAAAGCAATCGATCACTAATGTTGTCACTTCCACCCTAATGGAAAATTAAAAGTTAAATCAGCTTACCATCTACTAGTTGAATCCCCGCACTCATTGCATCACCATTATGTACCACAGGTGGCCCTAGATAAAGGTTTTGGGTGAAATTCTAGAACCTTTTGGTGCCTCAAAGAGTGAACCATTTTGCATGGAGACTATGCATGAACTATCTTCCAATTAGTGAAATCCTTGGGAAAAAGATGTTCGATGTCTCAATAGCATGCCAATCATGTAAGGTGGAGGATAAGACTACGGCACATATGTTCTTTGAATGTGAATACGCAGAGACGGTCTGGCAGAGGGCAGCTCTAGATCACCAGATTCGGGCACGAAGGTGGCAAATGGCCGAGTTCTGGTTTCAGAACCTTTTAAACCCGCATGATAGTGCCACGACAGAGATGGTCATGATATTTTGCGATAGAATTTGGTTTCAAAGGAACAGGGCAGTTTTTTAAGATAGGAAACTGGAGTCAATGATGCTAACCGCCACGGTTGAAGCATCCCTAAATAGTGTACATGATGCAAATGGATGGCTGGACCGCCATTCTCTGATTCTCCAGAGCCACACACTTTTAAGACCACCGAACAAGGGTGCTAGAC
Source organism: Galium porrigens var. tenue (assembly GCA_012274505.1). NCBI lineage: Eukaryota > Viridiplantae > Streptophyta > Magnoliopsida > Gentianales > Rubiaceae > Galium > Galium porrigens. The sequence continues at coordinate 12,747 of JAAGWI010021880.1, forward strand.
TATACTTTAATGTGGGTATCCATGAATCCGCAACATGCTTAGGTGCGATACTGATCATTGGAGATGGCGAGTTTGTGAAGGCAATATCGTAGAGGCAACATGGTGCTACAGATGCAACATTGGTCGAAGGACTAGCATGTGAACATGCTATAAACCTGGCAATTCAACTGGACATGAAAGACATCGCCTTAGTCGAAGGTGCTCTTAGACTCATTAGCATGATTAGAGAAGATAAAGACCCCCACTTGTGTACTCTCCCTTTTGGTTCAACACCTTCAAGATATGTTACGATGCCATAATCTTATAGCACTCTCTTGAGTTGGTAGAAATAAGAATGTACTAGCACACTCGCTAGCAAAGTCTGCAGAGTGAAGTGACATAGACTAAGTAGAATGGGGATCCCCACCCCTTTTTCTTGTCACCATGTTTCTAGTAGCATGAAATGAAAATTTTACCGATCAAAAAATTAAGCCATTTGTATTATTTTTGTATCGTAAATTTTCTTGGCACACTATTAATTAAATAATTTAAAATAGTTGGTAGTTTTTTTAAAAGTCACAGAACATGTTCTTAAAATATTTAAGTCTTGTTGGCTTGGGTATTATTTTTTTAAAAATTAACCTAATGGCCATATTAAATATAAGTTTTCTTTTATTTTGCAGAAAGTGAATGGAAGTTTAGGGATAAGCTGCAAATTTTTGAAAAATAACATAAATTTCTCTTCCATCCTCATGTGTCCTCCATAACCGCCGCCACCACCATCACCACCTGAATCTTTTGATGAAATAGATTAGGCCTTGTTTGTTTAGAGTTTTATGGGTTTTTGGTTTTGGGTCTTAGGGCCCAAACCAAAAACCTTGTCCCTTTACCAAAGTGAGATTTGATTTTGGGAAACTAGAGTTTTAGTCTGGTTTGGTCTTTAATTTAAATTTATTTAAATTCTCCAACTCTATCGTTCCTTCACCTCCGCCGACTCTTTTTTCCCCCAAATTCTTCTTCTTCTCCACCCCTCTATACGCGACAGAGAATATATGTTCTGGCTATTCTTTTTTTTTAGTGATCTCCACCCAAATATACCTCCCGGAAAACACTCATTCCAATCGGAAGCTCCTGTATTCGTAGGCAACGGGTTCTTTGAGTCCACCCAGTGGCGGACGCATGAATTTATATACGGGGTGCACCAAT
>JAAGWI010022042.1:0-10390 GCA_012274505.1 Galium porrigens var. tenue
ATTATATTATTATCAATCATATCATCAAATTATACGCATCATAGCACAGCAGCAGCTTCCCTCTTTTCCTCTCCCTACATTTCCCAGCTTTACCACAACCTCCCTCAAATTCCCACCAACATTTCTGAATTTCCCTCATCAAATTCAATTGGATTCGCGTGTTGAATTTATATTGTATAGAGGTTTGATCCGGAGGAGATCGAGATGCTGTACTGTGATTGGAATTAGGGTTTGCAGAGGAAGACGATGATGAAGCCGGGTAGGCTCGGGGGAGGTATAGAGGCGGAGCAAGTGAGGTTTTGAATTTCGAATTACGGTGAATGCGGGAGTGATTGACTCCCGAGCCAGAGGCTCGGGATTAGCTTTGTTTACCGTGTTGAGATCTTTTTGCTAGTCGGGATTCCATGGTGGCTATGTCGGAGGGTGAGCCGCCGCGGGAAGGCGTCTCCACAGCTGCCGCTGCCGCTGCCACTACTTCTAGGAATGATCAGCAGCAGTGTGACTCTGTTTTGCCAGCATCGGCTGGGGCTGTTATGCAGAAATTCCGCCTTTATGAGACTCGATCGGTATGATATTCTGGTCCTGATTTTTGTTTAGTTGATTAGAGGGCGTTTGATCAATTGGAGATCACAATCACCCTGTTATTTAGTAATTGTCAATGATTCCATGCTTGACTGTTTCTTATCTCATTTAATTGCTTCCTTTGACTATAGATATGAGTTCTGAGAGGATTATTAGCTTGTGCTGTTATTAGTATTCATAGTTCAAGTTTTGATTTGCAGCTTTGAGTCTATTATGCAGCAAATGTTATGCTACTGGTGTTCCATTGATTGACAACTTTTAAGCAGCACCCAATTTACAGTTAAACTTGTCTTTGGTTATTGTACATATTAATATAGTTTTTAAGCATGTTTACCTGGTGTATGGGAACCTGCATTCAGGATTACGCTAAAGCTATTTTTTTAAACTCAAATGGTTTTAATCTCATGTATTATCTGCATCCTTATGAAATGTTTCCTGCAGAATTTCTACATGATAGGAAGAGACAAGAGCCGAACATACTGGAGAGTGTTGAAAATTGACAGGTTGGAACCTACTGAGTTGAACATCCTTGAAGATGCTGCAACCTACACTGAGACAGAATGCTCTGAGATTTTGAGAAGGATACATGAAGGAAATAGGTCTACTGGGGGACTTAACTTCATCACGACTTGTTATGGCATCGTTGGTAAGACAGGGCATTGTTTGTCATCTTATTTTCATTGAGGGGAGTTTGTTTTTCATTGTCGCTGAGGTGATTTTGTTTTGTTTCTTTTAGGATTCGTCAAGTTCATGGGTCCGTATTACATGCTCCTTATAACCAAAAGAAGGCAGATTGGTGTAATATCAGGTCATAACGTATATTCCATCTCCAAGAGTGAGATTATCCCACTTCCCAATTCTGCAGTCCGATCCAGTATGACGATTAACTATAGGGATGAGAACAGGTTATTTATATTTCCACCCCTGAAAGTCCTTTTGTCATTGTTAAATATTTTGGATACCATTATTTGTAAGAGTTACACCCACACCACGTGGTTTTTATCTTGTAGAATGATAAATTTACATCTATGTATGGTTGGGGGATTAAGGACATCTGTGTTGAACTAGTTTATATATCGTGGTGCGCTATAAGCTTTTTATGCATTCATTTGAACTAGGAGGAGCTACATATATATATATATATATATATATATATATTCTGGCTAGACGGGGTTCGGTACTAGCATATTAGGTGCTACTCAGATACTTAACAATTTAGACAACCCTCTGTTATTGCAGGTGTTGCATCATGTACATGCACGTGTGTTATGCATTGCAATTTTTTAACCAAAACTATCAGCAAAATGATTTGTGCGTCTTTCATGTAATATGAGTTTTCATCATGCACCTACCACGGTCCGGGGGTGGAGGAGGGTAGGGGTCAATTTTAAATTTATTCAACCTCTGTGCTTGCAGTATATTATGATATTATATATGCTTACCCAAACAATCAACAATATGTTTTGTGTCTTTCATGCAATCTGGCTTTTCATCACATGCTCCTACTGGTGTGGGGGATTATAAAGGTGTGCCGTATGATATTATATATGCTTACCCAAACAATCAACAATATGTTTTGTGCGTCTTTCATGCAATCTGGCTTTTCCTCATGCTCCTGCTGGGGTGGGGGGATTGTAAAGGTGCTGTATGTTATTTCACCCCATTTCTTTTACTTTCCTTTTTTGATAGTGTTTTTCTCTTGTCCTTAAATGGTATAGATACAAAAAGCTGCTAAGCATGGTCGATCTTACGAAGGATTTCTTCTTCAGCTACTCATACAATGTTATGAGAAGTCTGCAAAAGAACATGTATGATAATGAGACAGGGACTGTCATTTATGAAACAATGTTCGTTTGGAATGAATTTATGACTCGTGGAATACGAAATATTCTCCAGAATACTGTTTGGACAGTTGCATTAGTATATGGCTTTTTCCAGCAGGTGAGCTTTGGGTTATAATGGCTTTTCTCTATGGTCTATACACAGAATTAGAAATTGTGAGCCAGTGAGTCCTACTGTTTGATACTGGTTGCTGGCTATTATGATATAAGCCAAGACCTATCATTTGAAGCTTTACTTAATACAATACGGAACTGTATGAGGTCCAAATAAATTTTTACCTTATATTTTTGCCTGTATATGTCTCTCTTTATTATATGTTAACTACCATGACCACATATGATGTGAAGTTAGAGCAAGTAGTTTATTGGATGACAAGAGGGGTTTATGCTGTAGTTCATGCTGTATAATTAGTCTAGCTCTTCATAACTGTTGTTTATTAGTTTTTGACCAACATATATATTTTGTACAGACTTGATTGACATATTTCATTCAGACATTTCTCACATATACCTGTCACTTTCATCTTTTTTGTTTCAGGCAACACTGTCAATTGCTTCCCGTGAATTCAGACTGACTCTAATTGCAAGACGTTCACGATTTTATGCTGGCACCAGGTGAACTTCGGCTGACTCTAATAGTTATTTTGCTCTACAGATTATATATGTATATATATGTGCATATAGAAAATATTAAAGCAAATAAGTAGAATGCTCTTCCACAGATCTTTGCTTTAATATAACCACTCAACATGTTATCATCTGTATACCTATCCCATAGGGATGGAAAAACCCGTAGCTCAATATATTTCTTGTTGGGAGCGATGTAATATTCCTGAGCCCAGCATGCTTTTCTTTGTTGTACTGCACTCTTGGAGTGGGCTTGTTCTTTCTTTTTCTTTGTGTTGACAAGTATATTTTGTAAAAATTAACTCCATTGAGAAGACATAAAGGTGTTAAGAGTCCTCCATTTGTTTCACTTAGTTCTCTTAGGTTGCTCATCCTTAATGAAGGATTTGATTGTTTAGAATAAATTCTGATTTTTGTTGCCTTGGACTGCCTTCTGTTCTTTGGCTAGAATTCCTATAGGATGGCTTCTGATTTTTAATTGGTCTTCTTGTACTATATGTAACTTTGGATGCTGCATGTTGAATGCTAGATGAGTTAGTTCTTTAAAAGTTTACATATACTAAATAATAAAGAAGTCCAAAAACATGTTGAGGGCATTCTTTATGTATATACAGTGATATAGTTAAGTATTTGGATCAGTGACACCTGACATCTACTTATCTTAGACAAGATAGTAAGGGCATTCTTATCACAAAGTTATGTTCAGGTAGATATGCATGAAGGAATTTATTGGCCTATGCATGAAGTTTTTTTCCCCTTTTCTGTAGTTTTCAGGATCCTCCCTTTGAAATTAGAAAACCTCCACGGATGGATAAATTTACTTATGTTATTATCTTTTTTAATTTTGTATTGTTGCACTTAACTTTTATTGTTACTTGGTTTCGATTGAACCATGGTTTATTCTATTTTCTGGAGGAACATTTAATTAGATACATGAATTATTAAGGTGTATAATGATTTATTGCTTTCCTTATGTAGATACTTGAAACGCGGTGTGAATGAGATGGGCAGGGTAGCAAATGATGTTGAAACTGAACAGATTGTATTCGAGAATATTCCTGATGGTTTGCCATTGCAATTTAGCTCTGTTGTTCAAAATCGTGGTTCTATCCCACTTTTTTGGTCTCAGGAAACTTCACGCCTGAATATGAAGCCTGACATCATATGTATGCTCTTGAAACTAGATTACCTTTTCACCTGTTAGCTTTTATTCTCCTGGCTTACATATTGTACACCTATTGTGTGCTTGAATATTTCATTACTTGTCTCATGTAGTGTCAAAGAAAGATCAGAGATACGAAGCTACTAGACTTCATTTTGAGAATCTAGCCAGTAGATATGGACATCCCATAATTATTTTAAATTTGATCAAGGTAAGAGGAATGTTAGACTGTAAATTTTAAAGCTCTAATTTGTTTTCATATTTAAGTGAGGGTGGGAAAAGTCATGAACTGGGCTGGCATCTAACTTGATAGTAATGTGATAATCAACAGACAACTGAGAAGCGGCCTCGAGAATCCATTTTGCGGTCTGAGTTTGCCAATGCTATTGAGTATATCAATAAAGATCTACCAGAAGAGAATCATCTTAAATTCCTGCACTGGGATTTGCACAAACATTCCCGCAGGTGGGTTAATATTCCATTTTGACAACCAGTAGCTTTTGTTGCTCTATCAAGTGTTTTAGAGCCTAAGACTCCTCTACTTTTTCCAGCAAAGCTACAAATGTTTTACTCCTTTTGGGAAGAGTGGCTACGTATGCGCTGACATTAACAGGCTTCTTTTACTGTCAAGCACCTGCCACTCAACTATCTGAGGGATGCTTGAAAGGGTCCTCTTCTGAGTAAGTTTACCCCTCTAATGCTGTGATTCATTGATTTGTTGTCTGCAGTTTTATAGACTCCTGGATCTATGATTAGCCATACTACTCTCAGTATGCTAATTATTAATAACTTCTCTTCTATTACGTTCTTATTGGTTTTCATCGTCACTACTGCTGGATTATATGTTTCAGTGTCAGTTGCTTCATTTCTTTCACTTAGATGTGGTTACTTAATGCTTTTTAAAATTTAAGTTAGAACTCTTTGCTTTATATTCTTGTATGCCAATGTATTCATTGCCTGGTTAGATTATGTATTGAGAATTATATAGACATCAGGAAACTAAAAAATTCCCCCTTTTGAACCCAGCAATTTGATTCGTAGCTGGAATTCTCATGGGCTCCATATCAAATCAACCTTGTTGTTTCATTCATGTTGGTTCATGTGAAGACATCTGATCCTTGTAGAATTTTAATAATTATTTGTGTACTGTTTCCTTAAGTGCATATGAATTTGATAAGTGCTTGTTTACTCTGTTGGGGAACAGTAAAAAGTTATTGTTGCAAATGGTACATTTCTGTATCTGCATTGAAAGGTAGTTTTTTGGAGAATAAATGTTTTCGTGTAACTGGCCAGTTAGAATAGAATGGAGCCCATTATGGAGGGAATAATTTTTAGCTGTTAATCAGTGTTTCACCTGAATATAATGGCAACATGAGTGTAGGATGGATTTGTTTTTGGAATTTGTATAGTAGTTCTTATTGTTAAAAACAGGACTGACTGCAAGTGTATTTTTACTGAAGAGTTGTTTTCTTTTGGTAAGCGCACTTTTTCTAGTAAATTCCTTCTATTTGGAGTTGGCTGCTAACTGTGACTAGAATATTGTTACAGATGCTAAATAACTAGGGTGCTAAAGTGTCTTGGTTGATAAATCTCAGATATTGCATCCTATTTTTTAGCCAATATCTTTGTGACTAGAATATTGTTTTGAAAGAGAGCTTTGTTTTCAATGCAGGGTTGACGCTGAGTCTGTTGATACGGAGATTCTTCATTGTGAGATTGAAAATGAAGGTCATCACGACAATGGTTGTTCAAACTTGACGAATATGGAGAAGAAATACAGTCCCAGGGATCTCATTAATGGTAGTTCTTTTTGTAAGCCACCAGTGTTCCAAAAAGGAGTGCTTAGGACAAATTGCATCGACTGTTTGGATCGTACTAATGTGGCACAATATGCTTATGGGTTGGCTGCTTTGGGATACCAGTTACGAGCTCTGGGTGTTATCAATTCCACCAAGATAGACCTTGATGATCCTTTGGCTGACGAGCTAATGAGCTTCTATGAAAGAATGGGTGATACACTTGCACATCAGTATGGTGGCTCAGCTGCTCACAATAAGGTTAGACAACTTGTAATCCTCTGGACTTTAATTTATTGAGGTGGTGCTATCTCTTTGGCTGCATGATATTAAAATGGCTGCATTAAAATGTTGCGTGCAAGGAATACTTTTGGCTCAATCTATGTTTAATATTCTGGCTTGGCTTGATTTTTCGGTTTCTTATATGTCAGTAACTGTTTATTTTCCAATGTTAATATATCTTGGTCACTTTCATGTATAAAGTTTGAGAGATCCCGACTGGGGCAGTGCCAATTAAAATATTTGTCTTCTCAGTCTTCTCGTACATTATATATATCATAGAACTTGATGGTCACCAGTTTCTCTTTTCTTCTGTTGAATAAGCATGACTAAAAGATAATACCAGAGTTCTGCAAGCTTACTCCATGTCTCAAAATCAATTCACAATGCTACTAAGATTTTGTTTTCTGTGAGTGAGGACAAAGATGTAATGTAATTGCCTATTCTACCTCCAAGCGCCTATCTTGGTCCCATTGTTTTGATATGCTTCTTGATGCCCAAATTTGAAGATTTTCTCCCAGCGAAGAGGTCAATGGAAAGCTGCAACCCAATCGCAGGAATTCTTCAGAACTCTGCAGCGTTACTACAGTAATGCATACATGGATGCCGATAAGCAAAATGCCATTAATGTGTGAGTCAAAATCAGTAACATTAGGTGTTATTTTTCAAAACCATGCTTATATATTTCATGACTTGGAGGATATGTAGTTTCTGTACACAGCTTTCTAAGCTTTGAACGTTGTTTTGTTTGAGCTATAAGATTGTGGTTGTTATACTGTTCAGATTCCTTCTATCATCATTTGTTTTGATGACTTCTACAGATTCTTGGGGAATTTCCAGCCTGAACCAGGCAAACCAGAGGTGTGGGAGCTGGATTCTGACCAGTCTATTAAGTCGAGTGGGAATGGGCAATCACTTAGCAATGATAGCAGAAGGTACTATTAACTTAGTCTTAATTCATGTTTTTACTCAAATGCGGCTGGCGCTTAGTTTTCCAAGTTCTTTGATTGGTCAAAGTTATGAAGTTCCTTGTTGAATTTCTATTGGGTCAAGGTATTAGATATACTTATTTCTTACTTAAGGAAATTCCACTGCACACTGTTCTTGTGCAGGTTATACATCAAAAGATCATTATCAGATGGGAACATTTTACATGAAAGCCTTACTCCCACTTCTGCCTCAAACATTCAAAAAGAATTTTCAAATTCTGATTTCAAAGAAAGAAGCAAAGCTCTGTCTGAGTCAACACCAAATATGCTTACTTGTGAGAGTAATTTAACATATCCAAGGTGCTTAACCTTTACTCATTTCCTTATTGTTCTAATGATGGTAATTTTTTAAAATTTTAAGTGGAAATTGTGTCAAGAGTTCCGCATGTTATTGTAGATTATTAACATTTGTAATTTCTCATATGCTTAAGGATGTTTAGTTTCACTGTCCATGTCCTAAATATAAGACGGTTTTGTTGATGACCGTCTGAATTTCACTTCACTTCTGCAGGTATACTTCCTCGATGCGAGCAAGAGAACTTTTTGTTGATGCACCAAGAGACAAATATCTGGAACATGAAATTGGCGATGCATTTGATTCTTCAAATTTTGTTGATCTGGATTGGCTGTCTTCCTCCGGAAATTCGTGTGAAGAAGAGATATTTGAGAGGTAATTGCTATCCAGTGTTGTGCACTCTGTTTTATTTGTATTATAGGATTCATTTTATGAGCTTAAAAGAGTGCAATTGTGCAAGTGTCCTTTAATGTTTGGTTTGTTCTTCACTTGTTTGACAAACTAGTAGGCATCTCATGAAAGTAGAAACCAGGTGTCTCTTGATCTATGTTGTTCCTGGAAGTTTTTTGTGAGTATACTAATGTGAAAGGTTGAAGGCTGCTTGCCTATATTTTTCTTTTTTGTGTTTCTTTTAATTTTTGTACTATTTGTGGAACTCTATGCGAATAAGTGCCTGTGCTCATCCTCTTCCAGAATTTAAACTCTGGAACTTTCTCGGATTTTTAAAAATATTTTTAATACCCAATTCAACTCCAAAGATTCTGAGAAATGCAAAATCTCTGCTCCTTACTGTTGCAACTCATGAGTACTGTAAATACAAGTTATGTGACCTTAGCTTTGTTGTGATAAACCTCATCCCAGAGTCTGAAATCCAAATTAGTCTGTTCTGCTTATTTGTGGTGTCGGCATTTTTTTTGTGGTTGGCAATAAGCAAAGCATGTTTGATGGACGTGCACTAAAAATTCCTGATTTTGGGAGTGCAAGCTGTTCTGATTATTGTGTTACATGTTGTATTTCTTGCCATAAACTTTTCATAGCTTTTTCTAAGTTCGCCCCTTGCGATTGTAGGTCAATGCTTACATCTCCAATTGGTGGAGTCTCATCGGAGAACGTTGTCAATGAACTGGCGGGGGAATCCACTGCATCAACTAGTGAGTGCGGATCTAGTGCGAAGGTTAGTGCCCTTGTGATCTATTAGCTAATCTCCCAACATAAGTGGTTCGTTGTAAATGAGTGATGATAGTTTTTAAATTTTTGGGGTGAACATATATGGAACTTTTTCCCCCTTAAATGGTTTAGGGCTGGGAATGAAGGAATTTAGTCAGCTTAACGAAGAATATTAGAAGCTTTATTGAACTTGTTTGTGTGGCCAACTGGCCATCATGGTTTTGAGAAGAAACTTGAGCCTATATCTCAAAAGCCAAAAGATCTTGAAAGAAAGAGTGTTTTTAAAATGGCTGAACCCATCTTACAAGGAGTTTAATTAGATGATATATTTTGCACGCTCCATTTCAATTTTTCCTTTCCTTAATGGATCCTCTCATTCGCAACTATCATCTAATAGATGCTTTACTTTCTTTTATGTAGGGGGGTCATACTGGAACTGAGTTGCGCTACGAAGATAGCTATGATAGTGAAGTTCTCGAGGAGTTTTCTGATACTTTTGCACGTTGGGTGAATCATGGAGAGACACTATGTCATTGAGGTCCTTGTTGAGCTCTCTGTCTCGAGTATATGCCTTTTGTAGGCTTGTTTAGAGAGACTGATCGATCAGTTCGAAGATGGAGGGAAGGGAATTTTTTTTTCATTGAGTGGATTTGTTTTGGGGTATAAAGAGAGAGAGAGAGACGGAGGAAGGGTTGGGTTGTTGTGGTGTGGTTGTGGTAGGGGTGTAAAAGGGCGGGCCTGGAGAGAAGGGAGTCACTATTCGTCTATTCCACTCTGCTTTTATCTTGTTCGGCAAGTTTCTGGATGGTGCGTCTGATTTGCAGCATTGTTTCGATCATGGAACTCTGACTGAAGCCTGATATTCCTAGCATAAAATGAGTAAATAGCCATCGACAGTTGTAAGATTCTTTGGGAGCTCATTCTCCCTGACTACGTGTAGCTATTTCTTTACGACTAATATCTTTGGACTCACTAGGTTGCAGTGTTGTAAATATGTCAAAGGCATCAGGGCTCCTGTGTTTCAGTTAGGCATTGATTTGTTTTCTACATTTGCTTTATTTTTCAAAGTTATCGATAAAGATCCTTCAAATAAGATCTATTCTTTAAACTATATACCTCCCTGGTGTTACTCCAACAATACTAAGTTTCTATATGATTCTTGAAACTTGAATTTATGCATGAAAATGGGCTGATGGATCTTGTCTTCTCTCTACAGTAGGCTTGAAATTATATATTTTTATAAATGGATAATTTGGTTAATCAAAAAGTAAGTTGACGTGCATGCTCTCTCGGATGAGAGCATGGCCTGCGGGATCTCTTTGGACATTACTCCCTCCATTTACTTTTTCCGTGGCACCTTTTTTTGGAACGTTTTTTTTTTCAAGGTCATGTTGGGTTAAAAAGTGGTTGAATTTAATTTATTAAAAAGTGGCTGAATTTAATATATTTGAGATGCAGTGAGTTTATTGGAGATGTAGTGATTTTATTGGTATTGAGTTTATTTGAGGTACAATAAGTTTATTGGAGATGTAGCGAGTTTATTGGAGCTGCAATGAGTTTATGTTAATGAAATGAAGTTAAAATATTTGAATTTTAGTTTAAATAGATGAAATGAGTTGCAACTAGATAATTGAACTGAATCAACTGGATCT
>JAAGWI010022542.1:8218-20433 GCA_012274505.1 Galium porrigens var. tenue
ACTGTTTTTTCTTACCATGATGATTGAAATAAACTAGGGGGAATATAATCATACATAACTATTTAAGGTTTATATTCTTAGAGCTCTAAATTCATGCAAAAAGACATGATTTTTTCCATTTTGTTTTCGCAGGTGGGCTCAGATAGCCAAGCATTTACCAGGGAGGACTGACAATGAAGTCAAGAATTTCTGGAATTCAAGCATCAAGAAGAAGCTGGTGGCTCATGGAATTCCTGAAATTCCAATCTTTCCCCATTTATCTTCCAACAATTACAATGAGGTCCCTAATTTCCATCATCAGCCATCAGCCTTCATGAATAATCCTCTCCCTCAGCAAAACCCTAATTTTGCCGTCCCGAATAATCCAAACCCTAGCTTTTTTCATGGTGTTGATCAGTTTTTCCCCCAGCCTCATCATGAATTCAACAACTTTCCTGATCAGGGAACTGTGTTTAATCAGTCTTGGCCGAATTTTCAGCCTCAGAACAATTTGTTCCAAGCTTCAAATGGTCAGATTCAGCCGCAGCAGGTGGTGATCGGCGGCGGAGACGGCGGCGATCAGATGGTGGTGGCGGGGGCGATAGTGGCGAACGACGGCGGCGATCCGCTTCTTCCACCGTTGGAACCAGCGGGGAATTCTCAAGAGGTTGATCCGATGGAGCAGCTCTCGTCTCTTCTGATGTCTGCTGATTCTCTGCGCTCCGGCGATGCTTTGTCTGCTCCGGCGGACTGGTTTTCCGAGAGCATTGAGTCTCTTATGTCTATGGTGACTGCAACTTCTTCATCGACTTCTTCGTCGACTTCATGCAGCCAGATGGCTAAGAACCCTAACCAGGCTCCTGCTCCTGGCTCGTGGGCTCCATAGAGAAGAAGAAGGGAATCAACGGTGAATGTCTGAATGGTGATGCAGCATTTCTGTGTGTTTTTACTTTTTACAGTCTTGTGTTTAGGAGTAACTAGTGTCATTTCATCCCTCATTAATGTAATAGAACATGGTAATAATTAAGTTGCTCCTTTTTACTTTTAAGTTTTTAGTAAGCACACCATAACATAATGTGTCGGTCTCATGGGTTTTGAAGAAATTAATGTCACTTTTGTTTTTTCTGAATTTGTAGTACCATTGAATATGGTCTTGTTGTCTTCAAAACAAAGTTTCCCAAAGAGTGAATAAGAGTGGATAAAAGTTACTCCAAGAGTAGAATTATTTTTTTGCAATTGAGGGAGACTATTTATTAGTGTATAAAATGTTTTTGACTATGGTTGTTGAGTCTTTTCTACCATCGAAAAATGGCGCATAGTTTAAAGTTTGGTTTTTGACTTTGATGTCAGAAGTGTTCCGAGTCGGAAGACATCTGATATCAAAGATAATAATGAAGAAACTAAGGTAACCGTAACATGACAATTTTTTGTCAAACTGTGATGCATGTGAAGGATTGAGGGAGACTATATACTGGGGGAGTTAAAATTTTTTTTTTTTTTACATTGGTCCTGGAGTCTTTGGCTTTGCTTAAGGTAACTATTACACACATTTATGCCAAGTTTTTGTCAAAATGTGATGCATGTGAAGGAATTAAGTACATTGAAGAAAAACGACCTAAATCTAGCTTCCTTTGAATGGTTCAACTACAATAATTGAATCATGTAAATGGTAAAATTCAGACCAAGTTTTCATACACTGGAGTCTGGAATTTCTTCTTAAGAATTTAGCCATTTTCTCATTCAACAGTACGAGACAAGATGTCAAAACCCTTTCCTTTTTTGGCAATCTTTTTAGCAGAGCCGTGAATAACAGATGCCCAAAAATGGCAAGGAGAAAACTTCAATTTGTAAAGGAATCCGTTGACAATGCCTAAACAAGTTACCACTCAAGTTGGATGAGTAAAAAGATAAATAAAAAGTTACACAAGTGGTCAAAAAATGTGTGCTTCAGTACACTTGCTGGAATAACAAGATCCTGGACCACAGCAAGGCTTTCATCATCTTCATGAATCCCAAATCCCCCAAGAGATTTGCCTAAGGTACACTTACATGCAGCCTTTTGCATCTTTCTTGCTCAGTAAAATCAACAAGATATGGTTCAAACTGAATAACATTCAAGAATTACAGCACAGATGTACCGAATAACGGAGTCAGGATCAAAGCATGACAAAGCCACATGGCTTGAGATTTTTCGAGATCATGATAGAAGAACAGAAAGCCATAGGAAGAAAGCAAATCAAGGTTTTCAATACATTATGCGATGCTAGGTTAATGTATAAAGCAACAACCACGAGTAAACCGTGCTATTCTTGAGGCTCATTCGGACGTGTTCAATAATAAGAAATTGGACCTTACAAGTAAAGTAGTAGCAGTCTAAAGATGAACGAAAAGAGAGCCCTCATTAACATTACAAACCAATCTCTTTTTCCAGTTCTCAACATGGGCTTAGGAACTGAATACGTTCTAGAAACTAAGCAGTGATTCTGGCTCAATATGTTCTAGAAACTAAGCAGTGATTCTGGCTCGGCCCTTGGCGATTCTTCGAGCAATAACTCTCCGGCCACCCGTTGTTGCCTTGCTGCTCATGCAATAATACAGAACAATTATCAGCACTCAAAATTTGATTTTTCGAGAAAAAACAAGAACGTGTCAGTAAGCTATACTACAAACACAAGATTCGAGTACTGTGTAGAAACACTAAAATATTGCATAATTGCTTTTGGATGCTTGTCTTCTAGTTTCAAAGAAAAAAAATAGGACACAAGCTAATTTGCAAGTTGTAGCAGGGAAAATTTATCCTATCAGAACAGTTTGAGGAGCAAAAAGCAGATATTTAAGATAAAGTGAAAACGTTGACAATCGAGACGGCACGACACTATTCTATAAAGTTTTTGTTATGTTTCATAAGAGGCAAGATTGCTAATTCAAACAAATGGGGTCAGATTCCTCAAGCATTAAAGATGCACAGAATTAGTGTACAAGATCCAAATATCCACACTGAAGTGGAGCTATTCCTACAATGTACAATAATTGATATCACAATGCTGAATAGCTTTTGAGAAAGGTAGAGAAACGTACCGTGCCAAAAATCCATGGTTCCTCTTACGTCTAATGTTGCTCGGTTGGTAGGTTCTCTTGGGCAATAAAACCATCGGTTCAGATGACTCGGAATCATTTCCTACCAACAAAGAGCAAGAAAAAAAAAAATCAGAGACATGAACTCAGAATCTTTGCAAAACAAAAATAAGAAAAGCAGCATAAAGCATCATCTCATGACTCTAACTACCAATCAAGATCATCCAACTCTCAATTTGTATTAGGAAAGCACCGAAACCAAACACAGACCACCACTAACATACAGTCCAATAATAATCATAAAAACTCCATAATGAAGAAAGCATAACACTTCGTTCACAAGCACGGAATCAAGAAACCAGTATATTAAAGGGGCTTATAAATGTTTCTTAGAGGGCCATCAACTTAAAAGAAGCCTTGGTATAACATTCACATATACAATCGACTATGAACAATTGAACACAGCAAGATCACTTTTTCAAAACCAGTCAATTTAGAGAATTACCATACACACAATCCCAAATCACCAACAGCATGCAATCAATCATGAAAATCATAATTTCAAAACAATAACAGAAAATCAATCCATCTCTACAGAAATGCAAAAAAAAGAAAAAAGTGGATTTTTACCATCAGGGAGGAAGAAAGGAAGGGACGGGAGGCCACAGGGATACAAGAATCCTTCGGTTAACAGCTTATTCACAACTTCGGCGTCGTTTTCAGACCAATGCGGAGCGCGCTGCGCGTGTGGATACAGAGAGGGGAAAAGCTTGGGCGCGATGTCAAGGCCCCGCGCGGCAGCAATCGGATGGCCGCAGATCAATCTGGTGAGATTCTGGTGGGCGGAGGTTGACGGTGATTGCTTCGGGAAACGGGTCGCCAGAGAAAACCCGGTTCGAATTAGGGCTTTGGAGGATGCCATTTCTTTCAGCTTCGTAAAACCCTTCGGTCTGGTTTTTTTCTCTTCAGATAATAGAAAGAAGACTATGCCCGATTTTTTTTTTTTTTTGGCAACTCAAATTCTCAAAATAATAATTTATTCAAGTTTTAATTTGTTTTGAACGGTGAGCCAATTTTTTTTAATAAGCCAAGTATTGAAATAGAACATGTCAAGCACTCTTTCTATAATTTTTTTATAGAACATATCAAAAAATAAATATGATTTCAGCATCACAGAAACTTCCAACAAGCTATAGGTATCTACTTCCTCTGTCCCAAAGTGTTGTAACCAATTGATTTTGGCACAATTTTTAAGAAAATTGATGTGGCGTTGATGTGTATGGTAGGATTATTGAAGTACGTGAGAGAATGTTAATAGTTTATATTATAATTTTTTACCAAATTAAGAATTGAGCAAATCTCTTTGGGACGGACCAAAAAAGAAATTGGACACATCTCTTTGGGGCGGAGAGAGTAATTGCAAAATTTCACAATAAATCTCATTTCTTCCCAATTCAACTCCACGTTGTATATTGGGATACCAATTCAGAGCATCCCCATCGTAACGTGTGGATATGTAAGTTTGTTGAATCTAGCACTCATGATTAAGTGTGTTTTATTTCTCGGTCCTTGGACCGGTATATGCTTGTCCGCCGGCACTGTCACTACGTCTATGTAAGTTTGTTTAATCGTCCATCTAGTGGAATTTTGGGTTTAATTATGATCAATCTGGGTTTTGTTTGATGGGAATTGTCTGACGGTGGATGAGGAATATCTCACAGCTTGAAGGGTTGTTGAGTGGAGAAGATGGCGGAGGCAGAGGTGGGATGGTGGTGGTGGGGTCTAACAGAGAGGAGAATAGACCCGAACATATACTGAAATTTATGTTAAATTAAGTGGAAGTGACTGTTTTTGTCTACTGAAAATTCCAAATTTCATAAATTTGGAATATGGGTAGTTGGGTCACCAGCAATGAGGTTCGGATCTCCGAATGTGACATTTGGTGGTCAGGGTGAGGTTTGGGTCGTCAATGGTGAGGTTATGATCGTCAGCAGTGAGGTTTGGGTCGTTGCGTGGTGAGATTGTGATCGCGGACAGTGAGGTTGCGGCCTACTGCTGTGAGGTTTAGGTTGCCAAAGTTGAGGTTTGGGTCACCAACGATGAGGGTTGGGTCACCAACGTCGAGGTTGGCATCACCAGCGGTGAGGTTGAGGTTACCGGCGATAAGGTTTGGGTTGCCGAAAGTGAGGATGCGTTCGCCGACGTTGATGTTGTGATTGCCGGTGGTTAGGTTTGGGTCGCTGGTGATGAGGTGTTGGTTTGGCGACATTCAGTTTGGGTCGCCAATGTTGAGGTTTAGGTCGTTGGCGTTGAGATTTGTGTCGCCGGTGTTGACGTTGAGATTAGGTCGTCTGCGTTGCGCTTTGGGTCGACGGTGTTGACGTTGATGTTTGGATCATTGGGGTTGATATTTGACATATACAACTTTAAAATGTTTGTAGTTCCACCTCATATTCATCGTCATTTGAAAATTCTGATGCATGGAATAACTCCGACATTAAAAATTTCAAGGCGGATAAGATTCTTGCATAAAAAATTACAAACAAGAATGTCGACGTTGGTATTTTATATATATATTTTTAATCATCACTCCGACATTATACATATATATATATAAAATAATTTTTTATTTGTTACATTAACATTACAATAACATCATATGCATACAATAAATTATTATTTTCACATTAACATCATAACGGAAATAACCTCTCAGTTGTCACACTGGTGTCACATATATGAAATAATTTTATAGGTCTAAAACTGACGTTATATATATGGAAATAACCCTTTAATCGTCACTTCAACGTCATAGATATCAAAATTTTCAATCCTACCGTTAAGAATTCAATCGTCACCCTGATATCATATACGAAAATAACTTTTTAGTTGTCGCACCAATGGCCACATTCAATTTGTAACCATGCCATTGTTCTACTAATTATCTTATTACCAAATGGTCCAATCCTATACAAATATAGTGATCACATTAATTTACTAATCTATGTTAGATTTCCGAAGAGGAAAAAAACCCACAAGTCACAGATATAAAATTGGAAGAGGAAAAACAATTAAGTTGCTAAAGCACAATACGCCGTCGTTGGCTATCGACGAAGCGTTCTATAAGAATATAAAAAAAACCCTCTATTTTACATTTACTTTCAAACTGCATCCACAGCTGAGCTAGGGTTTCACAAATCCCAAATCCTCCATCAAAATACAGTCGATTTTTGTGTTCCAGATTTTGTAGGTTTCAATCTCCATAACAAATGGATTATGATTACGTAGCCGCCGAGCAGAATCTCTCCGCGTACGGCGTCGTCGACGGTCACCACCACCACCGCGGCGGAGAGGACGACGAGTACGAGGAGGAGAATCAGAGGGAGGATTACTACTCCGAGCACGGCGTCGGCATCGGCCTCGGCGGCGGTGGCGGGGAGATGGGGCCCATGGATAGCATAGGTGATAATGGCAACGCGGGCCATGATTTTAAGCATTCAATGGATGATTCTTCAGCAGGGTTAGTTAGTTATAGTTATAGTTTTGGTTAGTTTGATAGTTTGGTAGAAAGTGTTGAGTATAGTTTTTGAATGTTAGAGTTTGTGAAAAAAATCTATTGCCATGTTTTTGTTTAAAATAGAAGGGGGAGGTTTTTGGATGTTGTCTAGTCAAAATCCCCTGTGTACAAACTGTGAAAGAGATGTGTGAAATAAGCTTAGCAATAACTGTTGGTTTTTCTTGTGTGGTAGAAAACTCTTCGTTGGCGGCATTGCTTGGGAGACTTCTGAAGGTACTATATGCTCGTTTCATTCATATTTTGTTTCGATTACAAATCTTGTCATTTAAGATTTTGTTTTTGGGATTTGTTTGAGCTGTTATCTTTCTTATTTGGCATGATAAAGTCCCTGGAGTAAAAGTAAGACATGAATAGACCAGGGTAATTTGACTTGTTTTAAAATTTTCTTCTGTATCATCTTCTTTATTGAGAAAGGATATGATAACAAGTTGGAAACTAGGCCACCATCATATATATACATGCTAAGCTTGATACACGTGAAACTCAATTTGAAAGGTCCCCTTTTTCTCTTTGGTCCGAGTATCTTAGATTAAGATCGTCAGAAGGTTTTTTGTTAAGTCGCATGATTTCACTTAAGGCTGTTCTGTAGTTCTGTCATGGATATGTGGATGCTGGATATTCTGTTGTGGTAACTATTGCATTTAGGTGGAGACAATGTTGGATTCTGCGTACAACATGGTTTTGTGTGCTTCATGTAGTTTTACAAAATGGTATTACCAATTTTGCTCTGATGCTTGTATGTGGTATTTTTGTACTAACATTGCTCTGTTTACCCTCTCTTTAGAATCTTTCAAAAGGTACTTCAGTAAGTTTGGAGAGTTAACAGATTCTGTCATTATGATGGACAAAGTCACTGGAAGACCCCGAGGTTTTGGATTTGTAACATTTGCTGATGCAGAAGCTGCTAACAAGGCTCTAGACGTGGAGCATGTCCTAGATGGTAGAACGGTATGAACTTCCTCTTTCTGATTTGTCAATGGAAGCAATGTCTTCTGGTAGCCAGTCTCTCCTTGGTCATTAGATTTGACATATCGAACTATTGCATAATATCAGGTGGAAGTGAAACGAACAGTTCCCAGAGAAGACTTGCAGAGTAGAGGAGGAGGAGTTTCAAGAACAAAGAAAATTTTTATTGGTGGCATCCCCTTATCCTTGTCTGAAGGTAACTTCGGCAAATTCTTGCATTGCCAGCTTTTGGAAATAATTGAAAAATTACCCTATAATTTTATTTTATTTCTGGTTGGGCAGATGATATGAGAGAATATTTTTCTGCTTATGGGAATGTTGTGGAGCATCAGATCATGCTAGATCACAAAACTGGGCGGTCTAGAGGGTTTGGTTTCGTTACCTTCGACTCAGAAGAAGCTGTTGATAAGATATTTGACGATGGCCAAATGCACGAGCTCGGTGGAAAACAAGTGAGTACTTTCTGTTCCCTTAGCACTGACAAGTCTTATTCTTGACTTTTTCAAAGGCATCTAAAAATTATAATCCAATGGAAAATACATTATCAGGTTGAAATAAAGAGAGCTGAGCCGAAAAGATCAGGCTTTGATTCTTCAGGTGACAGCCGCATGCGCCGTGGGGGCATGAACTCCAAGCCATATGGTGCTTACAGTGGTGGTGTTGGTGGTTCTGATGGATTTGGAGGTGGCTATGGTGGAAAGATGGGCAGAGGCTATGGAGCTGGAGCAGGAGCTGGATATGGGGGATTCGGTGCTTATGGTGGTTATGGAAACTATCCTGGAAACTATGGAGCAGGAGCAGCAGGTTTTTATGGCGGTGGTGGCTTTGGTGGATATGGTTATGGTTTTGGGTTTGGTGGACCTATGTATGGTGGTGCCGCTGGTTATGGAGCTGGTGCCTATGGAAACCCTGCTGCCGCCGCTGGTTATGCTGGTGCAGCTGCTTATGGTGCTGGTGCTGGTGGTCGTGGATATGGAGCTGGTTATGATGGTGGCAAGGGCTATGGAGCCAGTGGTGGTGCCGCTGGATATAGGGGAGGCAGCAGTGGCGGCAGTGGTGGTGGCAGCAGCGGTAGTAAGGGATACAGGGGTGGTTCCGGCAGCGGTGGAGGAGGTGGTGCTGCTGATGGTGGAAGGTTCCATCCTTACAGTAGGAAGTGAGATCAGCCAAAGCTGCTATTTATGATTAGTGCTGGAGTTTTAGTTTTGCTTCTTTATTTTCTCTTCAAGTTCTTGAAACTGCTATTTATGATTATTAGTGCTGGAGTTTTATTCTCTCGTGTATTACTTAATGATAAGATTAGGGAATCATCAAACTTGTGCATTGGTGTTGTAGTATTAGTATTGACCAACTCTTTGTTAACTCTTACGATTTTATGAGAACTTTGATTGTTTTTCAGTTTCTTTGTCAAGAAATTTAGTATGCGCTTTTGGTTAAGAACTTAAAATCGCGTGGTCTTTCTGGGCGACTCTATCTTGTTGATAACAGACATCTTTCATTTTTCATCAGCCCATACCTCAAAATGGCCAAAGTATTTCTGCGTAAGCCCATTTTCAGACAACATATTTGTCATCATTTTCATCGTACTTCCATTTTGAGCTTGAATTCCGCCATGGCTAGATGCTCAAGCTTTTCCCTTGGGTTGGCTTCTAGAGCGGGACCCACCTTTTGTTATCCGGTAAAGACACCATTTTTTGTCTCCTTCAAGGCGTTTTCTGCGCAGGCCAACTCTTCTCCCGCCACTACCAAAGGTATCATCTTTATTTTACCTTTGCTGCAAAATTCTCATCTGGGTTCAATTTATTGAAGTGAACAAAAAGAACAAAAAATCTTACTTTTTGGTAGTTCTTTCAGAATGCATATCTAAGATATAATTCATGTTTAATGTACTAGATAATGTTCCTGCTCGAATCGGGTTTCTGGGACTTGGAATTATGGGTTCTCCCATGGCTCAAAACCTCTTAAAAGCTGGGTGAGCTAATGTGTATTCTACCTAGTTTGATTATGTCATTTCATTTCCAAGTAACTTAAGACATGCTAGCAGCCTAGAATTGTTGATTCGAAGGAAACTGCGCAAATAAAAGCAACTTTTCTGTGTATTTTAGTCTAGAAGTTCATATGAATCTTCATGTCTCTATTTTTGTAGATGCGATGTTACTGTGTGGAATAGGACGAGGAGCAAATGTGATCCTCTCATAGAGATTGGAGCGAAGTAAGTATTTCTCGAGCACAATAGTATCCTAATTACAAGCTTACAGTTTCGATTCACGGTTTTATTGTGCTTGTACATTTGGTTTGCTATTCAGATACAAACCAACACCTGAGGAAGTTGCAGCTTCTTGTGACATCACATTTGCCATGCTTGCTGACCCTCAAAGTGCAGTGAGTATGCTTTTATTTTATTTTCCTTTCTAATTACCTCTTTGCCTCTATCCTTTAAGGTTGGTAACCTAGTATTATTACCTTTTCATTAGGCAGATGTTGCCTGTGGAAAGAATGGAGCTGCAGGCGGAATTGGCCCTGGCAAAGGGTACACAATTTTCCCTGGCAAATTATCTAGTAGTTCATGCATCGATATTATTCCCTGTTTTATCCTATTTTCGCACAAGTATGAAGAATGGTTTATGATATACTACTAGACAGAATGATAGTGAAACAAAACAATCGACAAGTTGGTAAATTGCCTTGTTTTTTAGTGTACGAATTCTTGAAACCCTAGGGATAAACAAATTGAGTTTCACTGCTTGATTAGCTGAAGGAGGGAAAAGTAGTAATCTTTCTACTTGTTTGCAGTTATGTAGATATCTCTACTGTTGATGGTGATACTTCGAAGTTGATAAACGAGCATATCAAAGCAACAGGAGCCCAGTTTTTGGAGGTAGAGGCTTAGATTTAAATCTTCATTCGAGCATTACTTCAATGCATTACATCCTAGTGGACTACAAAGATTCTGGTTTTCTATGTATGGATTTGTGTCTTGCAGGCTCCAGTTTCTGGTTCCAAGAAACCCGCAGAAGATGGGCAGTTGATTTTTCTTGCTGCAGGTAATTCACAATCTTTTAGTTAGTTACCGAATAGTTTCTGGTTTTGTGAAAAAGTTATATTCTTTGTTCTGATCTGCAGGAGATGAACCTCTGTATGTTCAGGCCTCACCAATGTTAGACATCATGGGAAAGGTATCTGTCTTAACATACGCTCAATGGAATATTCTTTTTCGCATCACTGATTAATCTCTGTTGTAAATCTAGTCAAGATTTTACCTTGGGGATGTTGGCAATGGAGCAGCCATGAAACTTGTGGTGAACATGATCATGGGAAGGTAATTCTGCAATTTCATCTTCATAAATCAGTAGATGTTTCCTTCTACTGACTTTGACCTAATGAGACCGTGTTTAAACAAAGTGCAGCATGATGGCCTCTTTTTCTGAAGGATTGCTCCTTAGCGAGAAAGTCGGGTTGGATCCAAGTGTTCTGGTTGAGGTAAATAAAAATCCATTTGCTACACATAATCTTCATTTACCTAGAATTGTCCTACATTTTTTCGCTCGTTATGTTTTTAGATCATCTCACAGGGTGCAATAAGTGCGCCGATGTACTCAATGAAAGGCCCCTCAATGGTCAAATCAATATATCCTACTGCATTCCCCTTAAAACATCAACAGAAGGTCAGTAACTTCAGTCATGTTCCACCGAGCTTATTTTTGCTGAACCTGAATGGGATTGAACTGAACTAATTGAAAATAGCAACAATAGGGCTAAATTAAGCCAAATTTCATCAAATCACATTTTTGTTGAACTGAACTGGACAAGACTTTCCTCTTTATACCCTGTGAATCTTATGTTCTTATGGGATTCGGGCTAAATGAAACTTTTTTCACTGTTCCAGGACCTCCGCCTCGCTCTGGAACTAGCTGAATCGGTGTCACAGCCGACCCCGATTGCGGCAGCTGCAAATGAACTCTACAAGGTTGCAAAGTCTCACGGTCTGAGCGATGCCGACTTCTCAGCAGTAATAGAAGCTCTGAAACCCAAAATACAGCCAGAAAAATAGCATCATTTTTATGTCTGATGTAAAATGCAGCAGATCTTGCATGAAGAATGCATTGATTTTGCAGGCCCAGGAATGGTGCTTTTTGTCTAGGACAAGATTGTTGGTTTGAAGTTGAGAGTTAAAACGTTAGGACAATCTTGTTGGGTGTAATAAACCAATCAAAAGTTAAAAAAACAAAAAGAGAATTGGTTGATGAATCGAGGGAGGCAGCCATGAATGTATGTACCATCTTCTCAGATATCGCACATGCCTTTGTCTAAGACATCCCCTTGTCGGTGAATGTAAAATTCTGCTTCTGTAAAATTTAGTTTAACCCAGTGGTAAAATGTGGAGTTTAATCACACTTTCATAATTCCCTATTGCACGGGTAATTTTTTTGTGACGGTCATGTTAGGGGATCCAAACCCTTTATTCATATCATGTTTATTTGAAAGGCCAATATTTTTTGTAAATTTCATTTGGACTTTGTTAATGCGACTGGATTTTTTGATCTTTTTCAATCGGGTTTTTGTCAGAAATTTGCATTGGTGATGGGGCAAGTGGGCCAACAGGGTTGCAGTAAGTGTT